>ML406055.1:75608-105111 GCA_005239525.1 Nicotiana knightiana
TCCATGGATGGTGGAACAATTATAATTCGCCCAAGCAACCATTGTATTATTTTATACTTCTTGGCTTTTACAAGAGGTATGTAGTCCTGTCCTTCTGGCACGAAAAATTCCAGAATGTAGGTATCTTGTTCCTCCTTCCTTGACTCCTTAATTGGCTCAGATGACTCTATTTCCATATCATCATCCAAACAAAATGTGGAAAAATGTTGAAGTGCATTTCAGTATTATCAATGTTTGTTTGGGATTCCGGGTCTGGGAATAGCTCTGTATGGTGATTGTGGTAATGAGAGAGATCAGAAGTAAATTCGGAGGTCTGTGGGTCATTTCGGAGTCATTTGGATAATGTTAGAAATTTGGAATTTGAGGAAGGGCTGAAGCAACTGATATCTGGTGACATCGCACCTGCGCAATAAAGGCCGCAGGTGCGAGGTCGCGGGAGCGAGTCATTGGTCGCAGGTACGGTTTGGGCGAGAGTGAGAGAAGTATGGGAGCGCATATGCGAGGGTATGTCCGCACTTGCGAAGGCGCATATGCGGAAAAGAAGGATACAAGTGCGGAGTCGTGCTAGGTGGGAGGAATTCGCAGGTGTGAGGCTTTGGTCGCACCTGTGAGACCGCAGATGCGACTGGTTGACCGCTGCTGTGAAATTTAGATTAAGACTCTATTCCAAGCTCGTTAGCCTTAAAAATACTAATTTTAATTAACTCGATTTGCATGCGCAGTCCGGGATCGAATCCGGAAAGCTTTTATGTGAAAATACGATAAATAGAAATTTCTAGAGTTAAACTTTGATTTTAGTTGACTTTGGTAAACATTTTGAGTAAACGTACCCGGATCTATGTTCTGACGATCCCGGGAGATCCGAAGTAAAATATGGGACTCGGACGTGTGCACGAAAATGAATTTCGAGGTCCCTAGCATTAGAAAACAATTTATGAAAAAAATTGTTCTGCTGGTTAATTCAAGAAATAAAGAAATGAAATAATATGTAAAAATTATGATATCAGGTCCGTATCTTTGTTTCGTAGCTCGGAAAGAGTTTGTAATGTTATTTAGGTCCTATCTGTGAAGTTTCATGAGAATCGGAGTTGATTTGATGTAATTCGGACATCAGGTTGAAAAGTTGGAAAAAAAATTAATTGTTCTTTAGAAAATCATGAGTTTTGAGGATAAATTTGTAATTTGGATGCTATGTTGATGATTTGATCACACGAGCAAGTCCGTATGATGTTTTTAGACTTGCGTGCATGTTTGGTTTTGAGTCCTGAGGGCTTAGGTGAGTTTCAGATAGGTTTAGGCTATGTTGCGCCTGTTTTTTATGCTTCATCGTCGTCTCTTCAAGCATAAATGATACTAGATTAATAAAATGAACTCCAAATTTAGTTTTTACTGAATCATTAGATGCGTATCGTAATTACGGAGCCATAGGAAAAATAATCATCGAATCTGGACATCGTATGAGGAAGTTATGCCCATTTTAGTGTCGGAGAAAAACTGATGGTGGCAGATGTCGCAAATGCAAACTCCGAGTCGCGAATGCGACATCTGCAGCCTATTAAATGAGATTTTTTATGGGATTTCCACCAATTTTTAAATTCTCTCAAACCCTAAACCGCCATAGGCGATTTTTCAAAGACCCAAAGTTCTCCAAATCATTGGTAAGTGATTTAACTATTTCCTTTCATTCCTTAAGCAACTTTTAACAAGATTTCAACTTAGAATGTAGAGTTTTCATGGTAAAAATTGGAATTTTTGGGTAGAACTTAGGAATTTCAAATTTTGGGTTATCGGACCTCGACTTGAGGTCGGATTCTAATACTAATTACATATCCGGGCTCGTGGGAGATTTGGTAAACGGGTTTTAGTACGAACCTCGAGTTTAGACCAAGCGGGTCCGGGGTCGATTTTTTTATTGGGATAGGAAAACATAGGAGAAATATTTTTTTTTCAATAAAGTTGATTCCTTTAGGCTATAATTGATGATGGTGAACCAATTGCGATTACGTTTGTGCATAATAGAAGCAAATTCTAAAGGAAAAGCTATGTTAGGGCAGCGATTTGCCTCTGACATCAATGTAAGTGTTTGGTTTATCCTTTACTTGAGGGAATAGGAATCCCCAACTTGATTGTTATGTGAAATTTCTTGTGTGTGGTGTATAAGTGAGGTGAAGAGTACCTATGCACTACTAAATGGCTGTTTTAACATGATCCATTTTCCTTGTCCCATTTATTTGCTTCCCGGTTTAACTATTTTATGATTGTTAAGGTTTACATGGCTATTTGGTTTCATTAGATTATTGCCAATTGTTGTTGCAAGTGTGTTAAAAGTGATGGTTGTTCTCTTGATTCTGTCATGGTACATAAAGACTGAGTTGAGTTAACAGCGTTACGGTGTTTACATATATTCTGGTTGGTTTCATTGTGAAATGATATTGGTTAAAACTTACGAGCGATACTGTTTTCTGTTTACAATTGTTGAGATAAAAGTGTTGTGAAAGGCTTGGCCTGAATTGTAAAAGTTTTGATAAATAAATTAATGGTAGTGATAAAGGTGGACAGCTGGGACCGGGTTGCACGCCGCAACAAGTAATTGATAAGGGTGGACACTTATATTTTACTGGATTTCAAAAAAATGTTTTAATGGTTTTTGAAACTCAAAGATTTTAAACTTAAAGATTTGAAAACTTACTGTTTTACTCTATTATTTTTCGTATTTCGTACGTACTTTGATTCTAAAAGTCATATCTTTGGAAGTATTGGAAATCTATGTGAGATTTTGGTTACAGCTGAGTGTTGGAATAGGCGACTAAGTTATTGTACTTATTATTGCAGTTTATCTTTCTTGTTTGTGTAAAATTGTTTTCTTGCTTTACTATATTTATTGTTACAGGTTAAGTTATAATTGCCCCGCCTTAGCCTCGTCACTACTTCGTCGAGATTAGGCTCGACACTTACTCAGTACATGGGGTCGGTTGTACTGATACTACACTCTGCACTCTTTTGTGCAGTTCCAGTTACTGGTCATAGTTAGGAGATTTTAGTAGCCGGCATCATTACTCGGAGACACGAGGTAGATCTTCTAGCATCCGCAGATTCCTTGAGTCTTCGCTTATTTTCTGACAGTGTTTAACTTCTCTCAAAACAAATATACAATTCCTTCAGCCCATTATTTATAGCATTCCTAGTAGTTCGTGAATTGTGAAACCAGACCCTGGGATGGTCTTGTAATTAGTTATTTAGTTAGAGTCCTAGTTCGGTGATTCAATTATTATTTTATTTGTGGAATTATGCAAATGGCAGTAATAAAGCTTTGTTTATTTTGAATTGTTTTGTTATGGCTGAATGGATTTTTAACGGAAATTAACTAAGTAAATTTTAACCTTGGCTTGCCTAGCAAGTGTAGTGTTAAGTGTCATCACGATCCCGAGGGTTGGGAATTTGGGTCGTGACAAGTTGGTATCAGAGCCCTAGGTTGCTTAGGTCTCACAAATCATGAACAAGCTTAATAGAGTCTGAAGGATCAGTATGGAGACGTCTGTACTTATCTCTCAGAGGCTATCAAGTTAGGAACAAACTCCATTTTTATGCTCTTCTACTCTATCGTGTGGATGTTGTTACCTCTAACATTGAATGAATCCTTCTACTCACTTAAAATGGCGGGAATGCATGCTTTTCTCCCGCGGACCAACAAATCAGGTTTTCCCGCAACACTAGTCCTGAACCACAGATGATGCAAGAAAACTTCCAATAAATAACCCCACTCATGGAACGTGAAAACTCAAGTGGAATCAGTGAATCTCAAAAGGGAACCACATATAACCTGAGAAACTATTGTGTGAATATAAGAGCAACAATTCATATGGGAGATTGTGTGATAATAGTCCCTACTTCAACCATTTCTCTCCTTTATAAAACAAGCCACAAGTCAGTACGAAAATAAATCATGTTGGCACTAAACAAGCCACCAAGTCAGCCTATGGGCACAACCTCAATGTAAATATTACATTCCTTCTAAATTAACAAAATTATACCCACGCTACAAGAAAAATTCTCTGAAAGAAACCCACGGAGGTATCTATCATCAAGGAGAGATAGAAAAAAGAGAAAAGATCAACTGGTTATCAAGGATATCACCGCCAAAAATAAAACATATCCTGCATAATTTCAAAATAACCATCCACACGAGAACCAAGCAGTGTCACATAATACAAATGTAATAAATAACATGATAAACAAAATACCAATTCACTTAAAAGATAAAACAGAAACTAGGTTGTCACCATAAAATAAGAACCAAATCCTAGCACCAAAACTACAAGAAAGTAAAGAAATATTTACATCCAAAATCATAGTTATTCAAAGAGGCCACCTAAACCTAAAATCTAACTAGTAAAGTGAAAATGGTAAACGGTGCCCCCCCTGAATACTGCATCATGTACTCCCCTCGCTGTCAGAATCTATCACCCTCTCCTCTCTCTCCTCCTCGGACCAGGGACTGGAACATCATCCTCTTCCTCCGGCTCAGTCGAGGGAAATGGCTCCTGAGGCTTCAACACCTTAAACAACCCCTTCACACCCTTCCACATGCGAACAACAAACTTGTCTTTATTCTTCTCCCTCTTCTTCATCCGTGCGTGTGCACCTGCCAGCTTGGCATGAGAAGTACTCAAGCCACCATGTTCCATGGCAAAATCTGTGTACGCCTTCCCCAGCTGCTTCAAATGAGCCCCCTGTTTCTTCTGATACTCAAGGTATTTCTTGAAATCTTTCTGTGAAATATATGCAGAGGGCCCCTCAGATGTTTCCCCCGGTCCCTGTTGAAGTCGAGATACTAGCTCGCGAACCTGCCTCATCTCCTCGGAAAGCACAGAAAATGGGCCACCGGTGGAGGGAGAAGGCTGACTAACCTGCTCAGCCTGAGGAGGCAATCCCACTTTTCTTTTCTCGCCTTTGACAGCTCCACCCTCTCCTCTCTTATTTAAGGGGTGGATAGGCCTACCCGCCTCTACCCAGTTTCCCCCTGGATCCTCCTCCACCCCAGCCACCTGGCACAATTCAGTAATAAGATATGGGAATATAAGTGACTTACCACCTATGTGAAGGTACTCCTTTAACTCACTGACACAATGTCGCCAACGTTGAGTGGAATGCCGTCAAGGATACAAGATACCATCACTGCTCTCAGTATGGGTACATTCTAGATGTTGGACGCTTGAGAGACACGGTTGCACACAATAGCTAGCTATATCTTGGCTTCAACGGTGAAATCATGGGAGTTGATTGATTTCTTATCCAATGCCAAAGGAACATCCACACTCGGTCATAGTTTAGAAGCCAACCAATCCCCTGGAACCTTATCTTTCTCACGGAACGGATACATGTCGTGGTCAGGGAGGTGGTAGATTTTGTTCATAGCTTCTGCCCCGAAATGTACCATATTTCCTTGAATCCTTACCTTCAGATTTTTCATGTTTATTGCAGGGAGATTCGCATAGAACTCCCTCACCCACTGCTCATTTGCCCTGCAAGGTGGAGGGGTGAAACAAATCCAGCCTATAGTAACAAGGTTCCGGTAGATTTCAGGAAGACGTTTCTCAAATTTTTCAATCTCTATTCCACTCTTACGGAGCAGCTTCTTTGTGATTAGCTCATTGTAATACCGTCCATGGCACCCTCGTGATAAGAATCAGTGTTGGTCGTAGTTGTCCTCAAGTTCTATGGGACTTCCGGGCAAGGATTCAGTGGAGTCGAAACTCATTCTCAATATGTGGGCCTCCAAAACATATCATTAAAATGAAAAATGGAGTATAGCCATGAAATATGTTGCAAATTGAATCTTGGATATCAAAAGAGTGATTGGACAGTTGAAACCACACTTACAAAAATTTTCAAAAATTTCAAAATGTGAAAATATTCGCTCTCTGATGTCGCATTTGCGACATATTTCTTCGCAAATGCGAAGTCAACAGTTGCCCTCTGATGTCGCAATTGCAACATTCTCCGTTGCAAATGCGATGTTGTAACGACCCGGTCGGTCGTCACGTAGAACCTGCATTATAATTATAGTTATTGCCTTGTCATAGGTTGGTATTACTATTATTGATGTGTTAGAGTTGGTAGGATCGGAATCAGAATAGTTGTAGTGAGAATTTAGTCACTTTGTCTTTAAAAATAACCTTAGAGTTTGAAATGTCGACTGAGAGTTGACTTATTGGTAAACGACCTCGGAATGTAGATTTTATGGCTTGGATAGCTTCGTTAGGTGATTTGGGACTTAGGAGTGTGTTTGGAATATTTTTGTGAGGAACGATGTAGAATTAGGTTTGAATTGGCGAAAGTTGGTTTTTGGTATTTTCCGGTCGGCACTGGAAAATAGGCTATCGGGGTCGGAATGGAATTCTGACAGTTGGAACAATTTCGTAAGGTCATTTTGGATATGTCTGCAAAATGTCAGGTCATGGTACATAAAGACTGAGCTCGGTTGACAGCATTACAGTTTTTACATATATTCTACTTGGTTTCATTGTGAAATGATATTTGTTAAAGCTTACGAGCTATATTGTTTTCTGTTTACAATTGTTGAGACAAAAGTGTAGTGAAAGACTTGGCCTGAATTGTGAAAGTGTTGATAAATAAATAAATGATAGTGATAAGGATGGGTAGGTGAAATAAATTATAGTGATAAGGGTGGACATGTGGGGTCGGGTTGCACGCCGCAACAAGTAGTTGATAAGTGTGGATACTTATGTTTTACTGGTTTTTGAAACTCAAGGATTTGAAACTTACAGATTTGAAAACTCACTGTTTTACTCTATTATTTTTCGTATTTCGTACTTAATTCTATTCTAAAAGTCATAACTTTGGAAGTGTTGGAAATCTATGTGAGATTCTGGTTACAGCTGAGGCCTGGAATAGGCGACTGAGTTATTGTACTTATTGTTGTAGTTTATCTTTCTTGTTTGTGTAGAATTTTTTTCTTGCTTTATTATATATATTGTTACAAGTTAAGTTATAATTGTCCCGCCTTAGCCTCGTCATTACTTTGTCGAGGTTAGTCTCGGCACTTACTCAGTAAATGGGGTCGGTTGTACTGATACTACACTTTGCACTTTTTTGTGCAGTTCCAGGTACTGGTCAGAGTTAGGAGATTTTAGTAGCTGATGTCATTGCTGGGAGACACGAGGTAGATCTACTAGCGTCCGCAGATTCCTGGAGTCTTCACTTATTTTCGGACACTTTTTTACTTCTCTCAAAACAGATATACAATTCCTTTAGCCCATTATTTGTAGCAATCTTAGTAGTTCGTGAATTATGACACCAGACCCTGGGATGGTCTTATGATTAGTTATTTATTTAGAGGCCCGGTTCGGTTATTCAATTATTGTTTTATTTGTGGAATTATGCATATGAAGTAATAAAGCTTAGTTTATTTTGAATTGTTTTGTTATGGTTTAATGGATTTTTAATGGAAATTAACTAAGTAAATTTTAACCATGGCTTGCCTAGCAAGTGTACTGTTAGGCGCCATCACGATCCGGAGAGTTGGGAATTTGGGTCGTGACAATGAGGTAAGTGGTTTATAATAGTTTTGAGTTAAATACATGATTATATATGGATTTGAACATGGAAATTTGTAAAGATTGTGGGTTTTTGGGAAGAAGACCTAGAATTTTGGATTGTGACCTCGAATTTGAACATGGAATTGGAAACAAAATATATATTTGAGTTCGTAAAGTTATGGATAATCATTATTTTTAAAATAATTCCAGAATCTGGGCACGTGGGCCCGAGGGCGATTTTTGTCAATTTTTTGATCAGGGTTAGAAATTGTTATAAATTGGATTATAATTGGTACTTGAGCATATATTAATGGGTTTGCGTAATTATTGACTAGCTTTGGGGCATTGTGCATCAATTTGAGTTATCAGAAGGGCTTGGAAGCCGGTTATGGAACTTCGGAGTGAGGTAAGTTTCCATTCTAACCATGTAAAAGGGAATTGTCCCCATGGGAGAAATAATTAATTATGTGCTACCATTTGTGGGGGCTACGTACGCATGAGGTAATGAGAGTCCATGTGTAACTACTATTGTGCTTAAGTCCAGGTAGTCTAGGACCCAAAATCGTGCTATACTTGAAATATTGGTAATCTTGTTGACAATTTAAATTGCTTAAATCATATCGAATTAGTAAATGAATTTCTAAATAACTAAAACATCATTTTCTTAATCGTGGAAAGAGGATTGATTTTTCCTTGGATAAACTTTCCCAGCTGATTTCTTGATTGACTGCTTGAATGTGTGTATCTATTTGTGCCCGTGTTACATGTATGATTCGCGAGTGCGGTGATTCTTTATTTAAATTTGACAGTGTCGCATGTATGATTCGCGAGCAGGGTAATAGATGCATCTATGGTTTGCTCCATTCGACCCTCTAGCAGTGCTTATTTTATTATTATGTTGGATCAAGTCATTCGACCTCCGCATGATTTGCGCATGCTTTTATTGCTTTCCTTGAAATTTATAAATAATGATATTGCCACCCTGGCCTGAGGTAAATTGAAAAATGATGAAATATGAATTTTTGGAAATCTCTTATTATTAAAAGAGTTCTTTACCTGCTTCATGCTTATCGAGTTTGAAATCATATTATAAAGTCCATACTTTTACACATTTTGGTATTTTATTATTGGACTACTAGTAAGTGTCGACGTCGACCTCTCGTCACTACTTCTTCGAGGTTAGACGGGATACATACTGGACTTAGATGCCAGCAGAGTCTCCTTCAAAATATTGTATTGTATTTTCTCTACTGTCCAATTTGTATTCCGGACGGTTATTGTATTACCTTTGTTTCCTAGAAATTGCTCATGCACTTGTGACACCGGGTTCTGGGATGACTATGGGATTTATTTTTTACTTGAATTTTTCAAAGATATTAGTATTTACTCAGTGAAGTTCATTATTTATTATTTAATGTAATGAAAAGAAATAATTTCAAAAATACTAAAATAAAAATTTAATTTACTTCTTGGTGTTGGCTTGGCTGACAATGATGCCCGGCTCCATCACGACCTTTAGTGGAATTTGGGTCGTGACAACATGGTATCAAAGCACTAGGTTCCCTTAAGTCTCACGAGTCATGATCAAGTCTAGTAGAGTCTTGCGGATCGGTACAGAGACGTCTGGACTTATCTTCGATAGACTACATAGCTGTTAGGAGTACTTCCCTTCTTGATTCCTCATCGTGCAGTTTGATTCCTTTGAGGCTTATGCCTATGTTTCTTTCTTACTCAATCTTACGCGATGCGAAGCGCTTGCTATAAATAGGGAATTGAGGAATTGTAATAGTACTATAGATATGGTGCGGGATGTTTCTCCCTCCATAGTTAGTTGGGCTATTGTCGTCGCTTTGCGGAAGGATATTCTGTCGTTTCAGCTCAGTAGTTGTACTTCTGAGAGCTTTGATGCTATGCACAGGTTTCTATGATTCTCATGAACGGTTGTCGTGCAGTAATTTATGTGATGGTAGGATGCTTGGCCATGTGTCGGTTCAGTGAATTACTTGAAAGAAGGTATACTCAGAGCACGATTCAGATATTCATAATTATATTTCTGGCGGAGGAAAGGCAATCAGACTATATATGTTCAGGTTTGGGTTGATAAAGTAACGAAACTTTGTGTTTTCAAGGGTGGTGGAATTTTCATATTCGGTGTGGTGTCATCGTCCTCAATTGAATTTATAAGTTCGTCGGTGTTATGATCTTCTACAATATGCCTTTGGGGCAGGATATTGTTAGATAGTATTGGAGAAGCGGCTGTCATAGATCGCGAGGTGTGACGGTTCAGGATTAAATGGGTATTTCTAATGCTGACGGCTCGAGGAGGAGGATCTTCGGAAAGGGTTGAAGTTACTAGAGATTTATCAGTTCAAGAGCTATAGATATAGATATTGATTTAAGCCAACAAATGGGTAGCAAAGGGTGAGTAAGGACATGTGGGAAGTGTCGGGCAGTGGTTAAGTTTCTACAAGTCCAGGTGTAAGAAGCAAAAGTCGAGTAGTTTCTCAAAGGAGTGAGTTTGACCAAAGTGGGAGAGTGGCAGAGTAGCATATGGGTTCAGTAGCAGGATAACTACACACCTTGAGGAAAAGTTTAGAGTGATTTGGGAATTTTACTGGACAATGATTGGGTCCACGGGTTTAATTTGAAATATGGGCTATTATACGGCGCGAGATTGGATAAAACAGAAAAGAGTTGCTTGATATGAATAAGGATGCAATATAAATTTTAATTGGAAGATATTGTCGCACATTTAGTTGATCACAATAAGGAGTGAACGGACTGGTACAGTTGGTGAATGAGAATGGGCTCAGGATAGGTCATTGATGTCGTAGTGATTGTACCCCATGCAGCGTAGTTGGAAGATTCGAACATGTAATTTCCACAGGTGGGTTATCTCTTCTGAGCAGGTCAGCGGTCGCGTGGTTGGCGAAGCTTATGCGAAGGATTTTACTGACTATCCAGTAAGAGGTCGAATATGTGAATGTTGCTATAGATTCAAACCCGCAACATGGTTAAGAATTGAGCATTTGTAGTGGATTATGATAAGAGGCACGGAATGTTCTATAATTTCTTTTGACTTGCAGAATATCATTTGGAGGGAAAAAGAGAAAATGACTTCGGATTCATAGAGGATCTATCAGAATGGGTGTACCGGTTGAAAATGTGAATGTGCGTGCAAGGAGGGTATGAAATGGTTCATGGGTTTGGAGACAATGTGGTCTCGTGGAATGAGGCCCCTCAAGATGAGTGCGGGTTTAGGTTATGATGTAAGGAATGGAACTATTATTATCTCTAAGGCAGTTAAGAATAAATTAGAAGAAGTTAGATTGGTTAGCCATGGTTGACTTGGCATGATGGTGGTAGTGATCAGTACCTCCAACATGACTAGATTATGCATGTGATTTGTGGCGATACGTGCGAGGTTTGACAGTCGCCGTAATTTTTTTTGTTTTGGAGTAATTAGGTATTATGGCCTATTATGTGTAGGCGGATCCTGGAAGGACAGTGGTGGTTTAGACAAACTACTTCAGGATTTGTATATTCTACGGTTATGAGAATTCAATCATGTGTTGTTATGGTTCTCTTGGGATGAGTTAAGTAGAAAGTTTCTATATGATGTAGTGTTTACCCTATTAGTGGTTCAGGAGTTATGATGTGATTCTTGTACTATCTCATATTGTCATGTTAGGTGCAGTGAACAGTGTGAAATTTGAAAGTGAGGATAAGGGTTGCGGTTCGGTGTTGGCAAGGATGTCACGAACACGGATGAGCAGGAAAGGGATTTGAATATTTAGTGTAAGCTAGTAGTCTTCAGCGTCACCTGAGATCGGTGTTTTGGGATAGAGGCTTTACATCCTAGTTATAGATTCTTGATTTTCTTTACAGTGTTATTGTCGCTGGTGGTATGGATGTGCAGACTTGTTACCTTGTGTGGAAGGTCGTGGGAGCGTGACCACGGGAAGATTGTATAAGTGTGACATATAGTCACTTGATTGATCGAGGATTGGAACAAAGTATAGAGATTGTGGTGATATCGTTAATTTGAGAATTTAGGCCTGAAGGGCACTCAGCTTGTTGGGTTGTGGACTGTGGGGGTTTGCTCCGGTTATGATGGTTGTTCTTGTGTGTTATGGGGAAAAGGGGGTTATATTATATTGTATTGTATTTTCTCTACTGTCCAATTTGTATTCCGGACGGTTATTGTATTACCTTTGTTTCCTAGAAATTGCTCATGCACTTGTGACACCAGGTTCTGGGATGACGGTGGGATTTATTTAGTATTTGGATTTATTAAAGACATCAGTATTTACTCAGTGAAGTTCATTATTTATTATTAAATATAATGAAAAGGAATACTTTCAAAAATATGAAAATAAAATTTTAATTTACGCCTTGGTGTTGTCTTGCTTGACAGTGATGTCCGGCGCTATCACGACCTTTAGTGGAATTTGGGTCGTGACACCTACGTTTGTCTTCGGTACAACGTAGGAACCAGTTTTGCAGGTGAGCATGCAACAATATAGGAATTCCCTCCCTTCCAGTGCTATTGTTGAGCTGTGATTTTGTTCGTAGTAATCTTTTGAGTCATATTTATGTAGTTATATTTCTTTGTTTACTTGGAGGACTAGCCAGGCAACCTCATGTCCTGAGCAGTGCGTTAGTTTATCAGTAGAGGCTTCATAGACACAGTCGGTGGGTTATGATTCAGATGTTTTTAATAATAACTCAGCAGTATTTCTATGGTTACTACCAATAAAGTTTTGGAGTTGATTTATTTTAGATATTTAAGTTAATTAAAAGTATTTGGTTAAAGTATTGCCTTGTTAATATAAAGTTTGAAGTTATAATAGATTTGATAAGCACTAACGGTTCTCTCGTTCAAGTTTAGTGATCGGGTACCGGTCACGGCTTGTTCGGAAAAAGGGTCGTGACAAACTTGGTATCAGAGCCTCACGTTTATGGAGTCCTAGAGGTCTATGAAGCCATGTAAGTAGAGTCTTGTTTATGGGTATGAAGCGCGCCATAATTATTAATAGGAGGCTACAAGCATTTAGGAAAAGTTTCATTTTTTTCATACTTTAGATCGTGCAGTAGATACTACCTCTAAGAAATTATCTAATGTATTTGTTTCTCCAAAACTCGCATAAATGGTTCGTACTCGCAACTCTGACACCGATAGTCAGGATGTTGCTCAAGAAACTATTTCTACTATAGTGTCTCAAGGTAGAACTAAGATTGCTGCAACTCAGAAAAGGAAGAGTAAATCTACAAAGGGGGTTCAAGTACCCCGGGTTGAACATGAAGAAGGGGTGGAGCATGATGATCCAGTACCTCAAGATCCAGTGCTTCCCTCAACAGCAGCTCTGACTCAAACAGCTATATCTTCAGAGGTGGGTCAGATGTTTAATGTTGTCAACAGTGCTATGGAGATGTTTAAAGCCTTCATGGGCAACCAAAATGAGAGATGAGATGAGATTCCACCTCAATCAAAAACACAAAACAATTCTGAGTGCTAAAGAGTGAATGAATTTTTGAAGTTAAGTCCTCCATTGTTCGATGGTTCTATAGCCGATGAAGATCAAATGTTGTGGCTGGAGGGTGTCAAGAAAGCCCTTCGAGCGATAAAGGGATTTTATGGTGAAGGTGTGGAGCTGGCTCCTTACTAGCTTAGAGATATGGCTGTCGCTTGGTTTGAGATGTGGGAAAAGGAAAGAGATGAAGATGATGGTCCGCCTACTTGGGAAGAATTTGAAGAGGCCTTCATGGATAATTTTATCCCAGAAGAGGATAGTGAAGCTAAGGCTACAGAGTTCAAACAGCTCAAGCAAAGGAAAAAAGTGTGCAAGATTACTACATGGAATTCGTAAGGTTGGCTAAGCATGCTCCTCACATGGTTAAGACAGAAAAAGGAAAGATTCACAGGTTTGTTGGCGGTATGGCTTACCTACTTGGGAAGAATTTGAAGAGGCCTTCATGGATAATTATATCCCAGAAGAGGATAGTGAACTAAGGCTACAGAGTTCAAACAACTCAAGCAAAGGAAAAAAGTGTGCAAGATTACTACATGGAATTCATAAGGTTGGCTAAGCATGCTCCTCACATGGTTAGGACAGAAAAAGGAAAGATTCACAGGTTTGTTGGCGGTATGGCTAACCACATTAAGGATACGACATCAGCTGCAACAGTAGGAATGATAGCTTTCTCCTCTGCTGTGGGATTCGCCAAGCACATAGAAAAAGGCAGGCAACAAAGGAGAGAAGAAAAAGAACATAGCAAGAAAGCCCGGACAGCGGGCAGGTTTAATGGTACATCCAGTGGAGATGAAAGTGGTTCCTCCAATAAGGAGTCATTAACACCAGCTTAGTCCAGTCACCAGTCAGGTGGTGGGTCTTCCTTCAGACATACTCAAAGTTATGGAAACCAGTCTTGCCGGAATCAGAATTTTAGGACATCATCCTCACATAGCCAGAGTCATGCTGAGCAACATTCACACCAACAAGGTCTTTGTGGAACACGTAAGTGGCAACATTCAGGTCAGTGCAAGCTCGGGTTTCGTGGTTTCTATCATTGCGGAGATATTGGTCATATAAAGGCCAACTGCCCAAAGTCACGACATAGTTTCTATGGTGGATCTACTCGTCCTTCTAGTTCCTAGGCTAATACAGTTGCACCACCACAGGCTCGTGGTTCTCATAATCAGGCCATAGGTGCATATCGAGTTACTCAAGGAGGGGTACAACACCGTTTTTTTGCTATACTTGATCGTTAGAATGCAGAGGCATCTGGAGAAGTTATTATAGGTATACTTCGAGTCTGCTCACGTAATGCTTATGCCATAATGGATCCAGTTTCAACGTTTTCATATGTGACTGCATACTTTGCAATTAACCTCGGGCTAGAACTGGAACAACTTAGTGAGTCATTCCTAGTATCTACTAAAGTTGGAAAGTTAGTGAAAGTCACAAGAGTCTATCGAGGATGTATAGTGCCCACTGCCAAGAATTGATGATTTATTTTATCAACTTCAGGGTGAAAAGTACTTTTCAAAGATAGACTTGAGGTTGGGGTACCATCACTTGAGAATCAGAGAAGTGGATATATCTAAATTAGCCTATAGAACTCGCTACGGTAATTATGAATTTCTAGTAATGTCCTTTGGGTTGGAAAAGTGCTCCAGCTGCATTCACGAACCTCGTGAACAAATTTTTCAAGCCATTGCTTGATACCTTTATTATTGTGTTTATAGACGATATTTTGTTATACTCCAAGAACAAGGATGAGCATGCTGAACACCTCAGGATAGCCTTGTAGACCTTGAAGGAGAATGAGCTTTATGCCATGTTTTCAAAATGTGATTTCTGGTTGTAGTCAGTGGCATTCTTAGGCCACGTGGTATCTAGTGAAGGCATAAAATTGGACCCTCATAGGACCGAACCAGTCAAGAACTGGCTAAGGCCGACAACGCCAACCGAAGTCAGGAGTTTCTTAGGGTAAGCTGGCTACTATATAAGGTTTGTAGAGGAGTTTTCCTCACTTGCTACTCCATTAACTAAGTTGACTCGGAAAGCAATTAAGTTTCAGTGGTCAGACGCTTGTGAGCAAAAGTTTCAAGAGTTAAAAAATAGGTTTACCACTGCATCTGTGTTAACTTTACCGAAAGGTTCGTGTGGGTTCACAGTGTATTATGATGCCTCCAGAGTTGGCCTCGATTGTGTCCTTCTGCAAGATGGAAAAGTTATTGCTTATGCTTCCAGGAAGTTAAAGAATCATGAGAAGAACTACCCCACACACACCTAGGAGCTTGCAACAGTGGTGTTTACATTGAATATATGGTGATACTACCTTTATGGCGAGCATTTTGAAGTGTTTACACATCACAAAAGCCTCTAGTACATTTTCAAGCAAAATGAATTAAATTTGAGACAAAGAATATGGATCGAGCTATTGAATGATTATGACATTAATATCCTTTATTACCCGGGAAAAGATAATGTGGTAGCAGATGCACTTATTAGGAAGTCAATGGGTGTCTTTGCCCATCTTGCAGTACAAAGGTGATCTTTGGGTCGATAAATTCAATAACTGGCAAATGATGGTATTGGGTTTGGTGAGACCAAAGAAGGAGGTATAACTGCTTATGCCTTAGCGCAATCCTCCCTTGTTGCGCATGTTAAGGCTAAGTAAGACGAAGATTCGTATTACTGAAGTTAAAAGAAGGAATCATAAACAAAGAAATCACTACTTTCACTCTAGGAAGTGACGGGGTTTTGAAGTTGAATTATCAGTTATGTGTGCCTGATGTAGATGGTCTAAGAAAGGCCATAATAGAAGAATCTTACAGCTCGAGGTACTCTATCCACCCAGGTGATAAAAAAATGTATCTTGATTGGAAAGAGTTATATTGGTGGAAAGGCATGAAGAAGAAAGTAGAATATCATGTGGCTAAATGTTTGAATTGCCAGCAAGTCAAAGCCGAGCATCAGAGGCTTGTTGTCCTAGCTCAAGATGTAGAGATACCACAGTGGAAATGTGAGATGATTAATATGGATTTCGTAGTAGGTCTACCTCGCACATACCGTAAGCATGATTCAATTTGGGTTATCATAGACCGGCTCACAAAGTCTGCTTATTTCCTACCAGTAAAGACGACAGATTCCGCAGAGCATTATGTCACGACCAAAAATCTACTAAGGTCGTGATGGCACAGGACACCACCGTCAGGCAAGACAATCATTAATTAGTAAATTCCTGTTTTAACATTTATGAAAATCATTTCATTTCACCTTATTACATAATAACTAAATAAAATCCGTCAAGTAAATACAAAGATTTAAATATTCCATCTTAGCAATTATATCCCAAACACACCCCAGAACCCGGTGTCACGATTACATGAGCAATTTCTAAGAATTTATACAATCATTACCAAGCTTGTCCGAAATACAAATTGGACAAAGAATTTAAAATGAAAATAAATAGAGTACGAGATAGACTTTGTCAGCTGCGGATCGCCTCCAGATGGTACAGCTCGCCTAAGTCTCCAAACCAGCAATGTCACTATGAAAGTACATGTGCAGTAAAAATGCACAGCAAGTGTAGCATGAGTAAAAAAACAACATGTACTCAGTAAGTCGCCCGCCTAACTTCAGAGAGGTAGTGACGAGAGGTCGAATTAGTCACTTACTAGGGTCAAAAACTTTATTTAACAGCATATGATGAACACGGTAGGCATGTAAAGGTAGTAAATCAGCAAATATATAAGACACTGAAATCCAAGTAAAGACTGGAAGTAAACAAATAGTTACCACTTTCTCATTTTTCCCCCAAATATCTTAAATAAACAATCTCCTTTTTGTTTTCCCCCAAATATCTTAAATAAACAATTACTTCTTTATTTTCCCCAAATATCTTATCACTTCAAAAACCATGAAAATCTTTAACAATTTAGCATGCGCATACGGGATAAGGACAACCGGCCTGAGCCATCATAATAATCATCTTTGTGCACTGCCGAGGGTCGAACAGTCCGAACCACAATATTTCTTTCAATCTCGTCATGGCGTATGGCGCGCTCCCATGAGAGTGGGGAAATAACACTCCGCTCGCGGAATGTAAATTGCGAAGCGGTCACATGCAGTTATGCATAATCAACAGTCCACCCCGACTACGTCGGGAAAACAAATACTCAAGTAAGTGACAGATTTCTCTTTTAAAAAACCACAAAATAATATTTAAATCCTTCTTCGAAATTTATTTTCCAAGTTTTTATAATGTGTAATAATATAACCTTATCCGGAAATACAATTGTCCGCGAAGAAAAATAATTCTCCTTTAGATGCTTAAGAAAATAAACTCTAATACTCTTTAGTCATTCAATTACAATTTCGATTATATTAGCAGTCTAATATTACAGACAAGATCACAGGTACAGCTGGTAAGGCATGCTAATGGGTCCTAGGCTACCCGGACATAGCATAATAGTAGCTACGCACGGACTCCCGTCACCTCGTGCGTACGTAGCCCCCCCCCCCAGATAGTAACACATACTTAATTAGTTCACCTAGGGGGACAATTCCCCCCTCACAAAGTTAGAAAGAAGACTTACCTCGCTCCGAAGTCCCATAACCGGCTTCCAGGACCTTCCGACGACTCCCATGGACGCACAACACCCAAAACTATCAAATAACGGGCAAAGCAATGAAAATTCAGCCTAATACTCGCAACGAATTAAAATTATATACTTTCCTAACTCCGCTCGAAGAATTGACAAAAATGCCCTCGGGCCCACGTGCCCGAAATCCGAAATTTCTCGAAGATATATTCTACCCATAGCCCCACTAGTTCAAATATACAATTTACTCTAAATTCCATACTTAATTTCGTGGTTAAAAATCCAATAACAAATTCTAGGTTCTTTAAGATTTTTTCCAATTTTCCTACAAGTCCTCATGTATAATCCCATGTAATAACCTTGTATTTAACTTAGAAACATGAAGGAATTACTTAGCTATCATTGCATGAAGAAATCCTCTCTTTGAAGCCTCCCAAAATCGACCAAACTAACATGAAAAGGGAAGGAAATGACCAACAATCTCGGTTTTAAAACATTCTGCCCAGGCCATTTTTCGCACCTGCGATCCAACGCTCGCACCTGCGATTCCGCAGGTGCGACCAAACCTCAGCACCTGTGGTTTTCCTCAGCTCGAGTCAACTTCACACCTGCGCTCCAAGCCAGACCACCACCTCTTCGCACCTGCGGTGCCATAGCCGCACCTGCGGCCAAAACCTCGCAAGTGCGGTAACAGTAGATGACAACAATTTCAGCCTTCTTCAAACTTCAAATATTGCTCCGTTAACCACCCGGAATCCACCTGAGGCCCCCGTGACCCCGTCCGATTATACTAACCTGTTCCAAAACATAATGCAGACTTGCTCGAGGCCTCAAACAACATCAAAACCACGAATCGCACCCAAATCCCAACTTTGTGAACTTAGAAATTTCCAACTTCCACATCTGATGCTGAAACCTATCAAATCACGTCCGATTGACCCCAAATTTTTCACACAAGTCATATTTGACATTACAGTCCTACTCCAACTTCCAAAATCGCATTCCAACCCTGATATCAAAATTTCCACTTCCGGTCAAATTTCTCCAAAAACCTTCAAATTCCAATCTTTATTCAAAATGACCTCCGGACATCCGAATTCACTTCCGATCGCGCTCCCAACTCTAGGATCACCATACAAAGCTATTCCCAGCTTCGGAATCCCAAACGGACATCAACATCACTGAAATGCGCTTCATGCCAAACTTAGGAAATTCCTTTAAAATACTGACTTCCTTAATATACGCTGAAACGCTTCCGGTTATCCAAACACCGATCCGGACATACACCCAAGTCCAAAATCATGATACGAACCTGCTGGAACCTTTAAATCCTGATTCGTAGGTCGTTTACTCAAGATTCCAATTTTAGTCAATTTCTCCAACTTAAGGCTTCTGAAATGATAATTTTCTTTCCAAAACAACTCTAAACATCACGAAATTCAATTCCGACCACACCTAATGCTCATAATACCTGAAACGAAGCTACTCACGACCTCAAACCGCTGAATGACGCGCTAGAGCTCAAAACGACCGGTGGGATCGTTAAACATTGTGCACAGTTGTACATCAAACAAATAGTCTGATTGCATGGTACTCCAGTTTCAATCATATTTGATAGGGGCCCTCAATTCACAATGCATTTTTGGCAGGTATTTCAGAAAAGATTAGGTACCAAGGTCAACTTGAGCACCGCTTTCCATCAACAGACCGATGGTCAGGCCTAAAGGACCATTCGGACACTCGAAGATATGATGCGAGCGTGTTTTATAGATTTTGAAGGTAATTGGGATGATCACTTTCCACTTATAGAATTTGCTTACAATAACAACTATCAGTCCAGCATTGGTATGGCTCCTTATGAAGCGTGGAATGGGTGAAGATGTAGGTCTCCAGTGGGTTGGTTTGAACCAGCATAGGTGTCGTTGATTGGTCTAGAGTTTTTTTGTGACGCCTTAGAGATAGTTCAGCTAATCAGAGAAAGGCTGAAAGCAGCTCAGAGTCGTCAAAAGTCTTATTCTGATAAGAGGCATCGTGACTTAGAGTTCATGGTTGGTGATAAGGTGTTTTTGAAAGTTTCACCCATGAAAGGAGTTATGAGGTTTCTTGAGAAAGGGAAACTTAGTCCTAGAATTATCGGACCTGATGAAATTATAGAAAAAAAAAGAAAATGTGGCTTATGAGCTACTTTTTCCCGTTGAGTTGTCCTCTGTTCATCCTGTCTTTCATGTGTCTATGCTTAGAAGGTATATTCATGACAAGTCACATATAATACCTGCCGATACCATGTAATTAGAGAATGCTTGAATTATGAAGAAGTACCTATAGAAATTCTCGATAGGCAAGTATGAAAGTTGAGAACAAAAGATATAGCATCGGTAAACATTTTGTGGAGTAATCATGATTCAAAAGAGGCTATGTGGGAGGTCGAGGAAGATATTAGGAAGAAGTATCCTTATTTATTTTGAGGAACGAGGTAGGTGAAACCTAGGCTTGACTTGGCATTTATATTTCATCTATTAAATACAAGTTAGCATATGTTTATGTCCTTGCTAGATTATACTTAGTTGTTAAAGTAATTTAGTTTATGTTAGAGTATATTTAGTTATTAAATATTTTAGTACAATGCCAGAGTACATTTAATTCATTAAAGTTATTTACTTTTTGCTGAAGTGTCCTGCTTTAGATTTTAGTTAGCTATTGTGGAACCTCCTTGCCGGAGTGTATGTAATTAGTTTATGAGATGTGTATGGTGCTTATGAATGGCCTTTTATGGTATATTTTGTTGTTGTTGGTGTATTTGTGGTATTGGTGATAGATATTTTCTTTAAGATAGTCCAATTTACAGGGGAGACTCTGCTGAAAGTTTTATAAATTTAGGGAGTTAGACAAAATTTTGAGTCCCTTGGGGAAAATGAGCAGTGCTAAGAAAATTGAAGAAGTTCAAGGATTTAAGGAATGATTGTTAGCTAAAGAATAAGGCCCTAGCAACATGCGAGGATGAATGTTTTGACGGAGGGAAGATTGTAACACTCCTCAAATCTATAAAAGTTTCAACACACGCTAAATATAGAATTTTGTTTACCATATTTTGAGTAGATCAAAAAGAAAAGATATACTTTTATTACAGACTTAAACCCTTGTGATTGACTTTTGATTTACTTCTTTATTAATAAATAATTAGATATACAATTAGGGGATATTATTAATTTTAATATTATTAATTATTAAAAATGGGCATCATTAAATACCTGTTAGGTAAAAAAAGAGCAAGACACCTAATGTAACTACTCGACTGGTCATTTTGAGCTCTAGCGCGTCGTTCAGTAGTTTGGTGTAATGAGCAGCTCCGTTTCAGGTATTATGACTTGTAGGCGTGGTCGGAACCGAATTTCGGGAAGTCTACAGTTGATTTGGAAAGAAAATTCTTTTTTCAGAAGCTTTAAGTAGGAGAAATGGACTAAAATTGGAATTTTGAGTAAACCACCTCTGAATTAGGATTTAAAGGTTCCTGCATGTTTGCATGATGATTTAGGACTTGGTCGTATGTCCGGATCGGGTTTAGGATAACCTGGGGGCATTTCGATGCATATTGTGGAAGTCTGCATTTTTGAAGAAATTTCCTAAGTTTTGCTTGAAAAGCATTTCAGTGATGTTGATGTCCGTTTGGGATTCCGAGTCTGGGAATAGCTTCGTATGGTGATTATGGAGTTGGGAGAGTGATCGGAAGTCAATTCGGATGTCCGAAGGTCATTTTGAATTCAGTTGGCTAAAGATAGAAATTTGATGGTTTTTGAGAAATCCGACCGGAAGTGGAAATTTTGATATCGAAGTCGGAATGTGATTTCGGAAGTTGGAGCAGGTCCGTAATGTAGAATATGTCTTGTGTGCAAAATTTGTGGTCAATTAGACGTGATTTAACAGGTTTCGGCATCGGATGTAGAAGTTGGAAATTTCTAAGTTCATAAAGTTGGGATTTGGGTGCGATTAGTGGTTTCGAATAGAGGATTTCTTCATGCATTGTCAAGGTAAGTAATTTCTTCACGTTCTTGAATTAAATACACAATTATTACATAGATTTTCTATGGGAAATTGAGGAAAAATTGGAAAAAATATTGATGAAACCTAGAAAATTGGAATTTGGATTTTTAGCGACGAATTTGAGAATGGAATTTAGAGTAAATCATATATTGGAGTTAGTAAGGCTGTGGGTAGAATATATCTTCGAGAAATTTCGGATTCCAGACACGTGGGCCCGAGGACATTTTGGCCATTTCACTGAGCGGAGTTGGGAAATTATATAATTTGGAATTGTTGCAAGTATTAGAATATATTTTCATTAGTTTGTCAATGTTTGGATAGTTTCGGAGCGTTGTGCAACGATTTGAGTCACCTTGGAGGCCGGTTCTGGAATTTCGGAGCGAGGTAAGTCCCCTTTCTAACTTCGTGAGGGGGAATTATCCCCCTAGGTGACCTAATTAAGTATGTATTACAATATGCGGGNGGGGGGTGAGCTACGTATGCACGAGGTAACGGGAGCCCGTGCGTAACTACTATTATGCCATGTCCGGGTAGCCTAAGACCCACTAACATGCCTTACTTGTTGAACATGTTACCCTGTCTGTAATATTAGGTTGCTAATATAATCGTGATTGTAATCAAATGACAAAGGAAGTTTAGAGTTTATTTTTTTAATCATCTAAAAAGAGAACTGATTTTCCTTCGCGGGCAATTGTATTTCCGGATAAGGTTGTAATATTAAACATTAAATAAACTTGGCAAGTGAATTACCAAAAAGGATTTAAATACTATTTTGTGGTTTTTAAAAAGAGAAATCGGTCATTTACTTTAATATTTGTGTTCCCGACGTATTCGGGGTGGATTGTTGATTGTGCATTTCTGCATGTGACCGCTTCGCAATTTACATTCCGCGAGCGGAGTGTTATTTCCCCCACTCTCATGGGAGCGGGCCGTACGCCACAACAGATTTAAAATGCACTTTTGGTACGGCCGTTCGATCCTCGGCAGTGCATAGACATGATTATTATATTGAGAGCTTCACTTATGGGACGGGCCATTCGATCCTCGTCAGTGCAGAGAGATGATTATTATGTTGAGAGATGAACTTTTGGTACGGGCCATTCGATCTTCGGCTGTGCATAGACATGAGTATTTTATTGAGAGCTGCACTTTTGGTACGGGCCGTTCGATCCTCGGCATTGCACAAGGTTGATTATTATAATGGCTCGAGCCGGTTGTCCTTATCCCGTATGCGCATGCTAAATTGTTAAATGTTTTTCATGATTTTCTAAGTGATAAGATATTTGGGGAAAAATAAAGAAGTAATTGTTGATTTATGATATTTGGGGGAAAACAAAGAGGAAATTGTCTATTTAAGATATTTGGGAAAATAATGAAAAAGTGGTAATTGTTTGTTTACTTCCACTATTTACTTGGATTTCAGTGCCTTATATATATGTTGCTTTACTACATTTACATTCGTATCGTGTTCATCCTATACTGTTAATTAATTTGCTGGCCCTTAGTGAGTCTCTAATTCGGCCTCCTGTCACTACCTCTCTGAGGTTCGGTGGGCGACTAACTGAGTACACATTGTTTTTGTACTCATGCTACGCTTGCTGTGCATTTTATTGCACAGGTACTTTCATAGCAATGTGGAGGATTCGGAGACTTAAGCGAGTTGCATCATCCGGAGGCGATCAGCAGCTGATAGAGTCTCCCTCGTACTGTATTTATTTTTATTTTGAATTTCTTTGTCCAATTTGTATTTCGGACAGGCTTTGTAATGATTGTATAAATTCTTAGAAATTTCTCATGTACTTGTGATACCGGGTTCTGGGATGTGTTGGGATATATTTGCTAAAGTGTAGTATTCAAACCATTGTTTTGCTCAACAGATTTTTTTTAGTTAATATGTAATAAAGTGAAAGGAAATGTTTTTCATAAATGTTAAAAACAGGAAATTGTTTCAATTAATTAATGATTGGCTTGCCTGGCAATGATGTCCGACGCCATCACGACCTTGTGGATTTTGGGTCGTGACAACATGGTATCAGAGCTCTAGGCTCCCGTAGGTCTGACGAGTCATGAGAAAGACTATTAGAGTCTTGCGAATCGGTACAAAGACGTCTCTACTTATCTTCGAGAGGCTACCGGGCTGTTAGGAGTACTTCCCTTCTTGATTCATCACTGTGCGTTTCGATTATTTTGAGGCTTATGCCTATGTTCATTCCTACTCAATCTTACGAGTCACGAAGCGCTTGCTATGAATCAGGAAATTTGAGGAATTTAAACGGTGCTATAGATGTAATTCGAGATGATTCCACGTGTAATTGGTTGGGGCTGTTGTTATGGTCCTGCAAATGAATAATATGTTGTTTCAGCTCAGTAGCTTTGTTTCTGAGAGAGTTAAGGCTATGCTCGGGTAGTGATGTTGATATGATGATAAAATGCTTGCCCGTATGTGTGGGGTGACAAATGGTTTGAAATGAAGTCTTCATAGAGAGTGATTTCGAGATTTCGATATTTTAGTTCCGGTGGAGGAAAGGCAGTTGGATTATGCATGGTCCGGTTGGGGTTGATAAAGTGGTAAGATTTTCTATCTTCAAGTGAGGTGGGATATGCACCTGTGACGTGAAGTCGTCGTCATTGATCGAATAGAATGTGTTGATTTTGTCAGTGCTATGGTTTCTTCGGTTGCGTAGGGTCGGAGTGTTGAGAAGAAGTAATGAAGAATGCGGTTGGCAGAGACCGTGAGGTGCGGTGGTTTAGTACCGGTTAAGTGTTCATAATGAAGGCAGCTAGAGCAATATGATCTTTGGAGAGCTTGAAGTCGTGGGTGATCTGCTGGTTTGAGAGCTACAGAGAAGGATCCTGAAGTGAGGCTAGGCGGTGGTTCAAGTTCTAGGAGGCCAGGTGTAAGAAGCGGAAGTCGAGCAGCCGCAAAGCGGGGGAGCGGCAGCATATTTTGGAAATTTGAAGATATTGTCGCGCATTTAATGGATGTCCATGAGGAGCGGACGAACTAGTAAAGTTGGTAAATGAAGCAAGGCATAGGATGGGGTATTGATGTCGCAAAGAGCGTGTATTTCAGCAGCGTTGGAAGGTGTCTGCGGGTGATTATCCCTAGGTGGGTTATCTCATATTAAAAGGTTAGCGGTTGCATGGTTGGAAGGTCTCTGTGAGGGGTTCTAGTGGCTATTCGGTAGGAGGAAGAATATGTGAATGATGCTAGAGAATTTAAGTATTAAGGGAGTGCTAGCAAGAGAATTTGGGAGAATTGGACGGATTGGTTGAGCAAAATCGTGTTATCAAAGGAGAAAGGATCTCGACAGGGTCTAGAGTGGTGCACGGAGTAGCTTCGGGCTAAGTGGGGGAGTCCCACCATCTGCAGTTGGGTTGTAGGATTGTCATCTCATGGGGTTGCAGATTTTTGGCGTGTCGGCAAGTTATCACAGCTAAGGGAAAGGAGTAAAATGATGATTGTGCGTGGGATTTGATGAATGTGTGGAAAAGTTGACCCCGTCAGACCGGGGTTAGGCTTTGGAAGATTCAGAATTTATGCTTAAGGCATAGGCGAGTTGTAAAGATAGTGACTCGGTCACGTGCTTCATTGAAAAGGGTGTTCATGTGCTAGGAGAGCCCTGGAATCGATTGTGTTCGGGACCAGTTAGAGTGGGTGACTCTCAATAGCGGTCCTGGTGAATTCAAAAGTTAAGAATGAGGCGTTTAAGGGTTTCAGGAAGAGGTATGATCAGGGATTGAGCTTATGCAGAGTAATTGCTGTGAAAAAGGAAGATGGTTGGAGTGTTCTATGATATCTTTCAGCTTGCAGAATAGTATTGAAGGAGTGTAGAAAGATTATCAGGAGGGCATGAGACGGGTTGCGGGATTTAGGCAGCATAGTCTCGTGAATCAAGGACGCTCGGGATGAGTGAGGGTTGAGTTTGCTATGAGTTGAAGGAAGTTGCTATTATTCATGAAGCAATTGAAGATGATTAAAAGAAGATAGATTGATTAGCCATGGTTGAAATAGCACATTTGCGGGAGTGATCAGTTCCTTCGATGTGATTAAATTATGCAGGTGGGAAAATAATGAGAAACTGGTAACTGTTTGTTTACTTCCAGTATTTACTTGGATTTCAGTGCCTTATATATATGCTGCTTTACTACTTCATATGCCTATTGTGTTCATCTTATACTGTTAATTAATTTGCTGGCCCTTAGCGAGTGTCTAATTCGACCTCTCATCACTTCCTGTCTGAGGTTAGGTGGGTGACTTACTGAGTACACGTTGTTTTTGTACTCATGCTACGCTTTCTGTGCATTTTATTGCAGAGGTACTTTCATAGCAATGTGGAGGATTTAGAGACTTAGGCGACCTGCATCATCCGGAGGCAATCCGCAGCTGACAGAGTCTCCCTCGTACTGTATTTATTTTCATTTTGAATTTCCTGGTCCTATTTGTATTTCGGACAAGCTTTGTAATGATTGTATAAATTCTTAGAAATTGCTCATGTACTTTTGACAGCGGGTTCTGGGATGTGTTAGGATATATTTGCTAAAGTGTTGTATTCAAACCATTATTTTACTCGACAGATTTTATTTAGTTAATATGTAATAAAGTGAAAGGAAATGCTTTTCACAAATGTTAAAAATAGGAAATTCTTTCAATTAGTTAATGATTGTCTTGCCTGGCAATGATGTCCGGCGCCATCACGACCTTATGGATTTTGGGTCGTGACACCTAATATTTTGGCCTAAAGCCCACAGAATAATCTGTTGAAAGACAAAAAGAAAAAAGAAAAGGGAAAAGGTCTAAAGCCTTAGGATGAACGAGAAAAAGTGCTGGAAAACAATTGCTAAGAATTAAAACACAACAAAGGTTGTGTTGTGTTTTACAAAGAGCAAGAAACAGAGGTAGTGGTTCTTCTTGACTAATTCGGACCTTCTTTAGGGCACGATTGAGGTAATTCTTTAAATGGGATTTTGGTTATAACATCATTATACACTATAATCTAACACCCTAATAGGGTGAATTCATAGGAAAGTTCTAAAAAACCTCAAGAACACCCACCAAGTACGAGTTAGGTTTTTGGTGTTACAAGATAAATTCTTTACTTTTATTAGATTGCAATAACGGGTTAAGGTTGTTAGAGATAGTAAAGAATTGTTAGAACAAAATCTCACGCCAAAACTTAGAAATTTAGTAGTTGAACCTAAAGTTCTTAGAGTTGAGAAAAGATTAATACTTTGGGAAAGTTGGATACTCATTGTGACTTATTGATGTAGTATTTGATCGTTGAGTTAATTACAAGAATTGGAACTTACATTGTTTCTTGAAAGGAGAAATTGAGCTGAGTGGATATAACTATTTATTAAAGTGGCTCTACTCACAAAAACATGCCCACAAAGCGTTTGATAAAATTCTTTCAAGAGTCAACATGTGCTTAATTGGAACGAGTGAATATATGTTGATTAATTATATTCTAGTTAAAACTTATATGTTTTACTCGCGAAGTATAATCATCTATTTTCATATTTTATGCTTTATTACGTGACCTTACATGTTAATGTTTCAAGAGTTAGATAGAACTTTTGGAAATACCTTGAGTACTGTTCATCCTTATGCTATGCATTCACTCAAGAATATTATTATGAATATTGATAGATAACTTTCAAACAAGATTTAGACTTAAAAAGTCACAAGAAGAAGTTATAGAAAGATAATATTTTTGGGAGTATCCTCTATTCTGAGAAGGGGCCATCGTCTAGGCCGATGGTCCTGACCGATGTGTTTACTTCCTGAAACTACTTGTGCCAAAATAGGGAGCACACGAGCTGAGGGTCTCGTTGCTGAGAATTTACTTAGCCAGACTAAAGTATGATATATGAGCGCCGAGAATCATGAAGCGAGTGGCACCTAGTGGATTTGGATTATTCGATCAGGTTGGGATCGAACCCGTGCCAATCACACGGTGACTAAGACATAAACATGTCAGGATAGTTGGATTTCCCGAAGTATGAAGTGAAGAATTTTATTTTTATAAGAAATAAAAAGAAAAGAATTTTTTTTGGAATATTCATAAACTGCTATTATGAGATTATCTTAGAATTGTTCTAACAAGCTTTATGTTTTCTATGCATTTAGATTCTTTGCTCGTAATGTATATTGTATTAAAGTTTCATCCCATGTCGTTGAGACTCACTGAGTACAATGGATGGTACTGACGTTCTCTTTTGGGAACATGCATTGGTCTGCGGTACAACGTAGGAACCGGAAAAGTGAGCAGGCTACAGTTTAGGACTTTCCTCCCTTCCAGTGCTAATGGTGAGCTCAGCTTTTGTTCGTGGAGTAATCCTTTGAGTCATATTTATGTAGTTATATTTCTGTATTTACTTGGAGGACTAGCCAGGCAACCCCATGTCCTGATCAGTGCGTCAGTTTATCAGTAGAAGATTCATAGACACATTTCGTGGGTTAAAATTAAGATATTTTTGATAATAACTTAGCAGTATTTCAGTGGTTACTCCCAATAATGTTGTGGAATTGATTTATTTTAGATACTTAAGTTAATTAAAAGTATTTGGTTAAAGTATTGCCTTGTTGAATATAAAGTTTAAAGTTATAATAGATTTGATAAGCAAAGATGGTTTGCTCTATAGAGACTTACATTGTATTTGTATTTATATGCTTAGCTAGATTAGTTAGGGGCAGTTTTGTATTTTCACTAGCGCATGTATATAACTCTGTACATTTTTAGCATCAAAATCTAGAACATTCCTTCTCTCTTCTCTCTCATTCTCTCTCACCGGCTCATCCTTCTATGACGGTTCTCTTTACCATGAGAACACACGAGTTCAACATGGTATCAGAGCCTACACTCTAGTTGTGAAATCTTATCTCGTCTTCTACATCTCGTGGTTAATCAAAGTCTCTTTTTCATTCGCAGCTTCAAATCGCGGAATCGAGGATTTAGGGCTTTTGAAATTCACAGGTTAATCAAGTCATTTCTTTTCATTTCCTTCACAATCCATCAATATTATTCACCAATTTGAGATAAATCATGGTCGGAGACAAGTATACCTCAAGTACAACTAACCCTAGCCTAGATACAACCAGTCCACATTACATGCACCCGTCTGAGAGTGCGGGAACAATGCTGGTACCGGTAGTTTTTAATGGAACTGTTCATAGATCCTGGAGGAGAGGTGTTCTCAAAGATTTTTCACCGAAAAATAAAGTGGGATTCATCACCCTAAATATAAGAAGCCGGACTCCGATTATGCGAATTTCGACCAGTGAGCTCAATGCGGTGACATGGTGACTTCATGGGTTCTTAACTCACTCTCTATGAACAACTATTTTTTGACCACACCAAAATTCTATACTATTTTGCTATAAATATTATGTTATATCTAATCTTAATACTTTAAGTTTTTTATCTTACTCTTAATAGGTTCTATTTAAGAAAATTAAAAATAACAAAAATATTCACATTCTTAGAATATAAGATTTTCCCTATGTTTAAATAGAAGAAAGTATATATATAAATATATATATATGTATATATATATATATATATACACATGTGTATCTTATCTTCTTTTATTCAATAATAAAAAAAAAAGTTAAGAAAAAAAAATTTAAATAATAATAATAAAAAATAAAAAAAATAAAATAAAAATTAATAAATAAATAAAAACGGAAAAAAACACCCCACTCCCTCACATCTCTTCCCCCCACTCGACCCAAACACCCCACTCCCTCACACCACTTCTCCCCACTACACCCATGTCCTCACACCACTCC
>ML406057.1:0-39530 GCA_005239525.1 Nicotiana knightiana
TGAGAACCAAAAGACGGTTAAGGGTTGGTTGTGTGACATATGGTTGTCTAGGTATACACAAAATTTTGGCGGTTCAAATATATCAAATCTACCGATTGATCGAGTATATCTGACATATGTTCACTACGGAAAGTTCAAAGGGAAACCTACTTATCCAGATGCAATTAATCCTTACTTGCAAATCACACAGCGTCCATTTANCTTCGTATTCGGATTCGGATTCGGATTTGGATTTGGATTTGTTCTTAGAGCTCTTAAAAGGAGTTGAAGAGGATGTATCCTCGCGCCGTCGTCGTCGCTCGCTCGGGTTGGCTTCGGCTTCGGCTTTGGATTCGGATTTGGATTTGGATTTGGATTTGGATTTGTCAAATGATCGATAAGATTATTTTTGGACAAAGTTTATTTAATTAATTATTTAATAATTAAATTAAAAGTTTATTTAATTAATTATTTAATAATTAATAAAATGTTAGTTAGTTCATTAACGGAATTAACTGAAATCCAAAAATGCTGCCTTTGCTGAGCGTTGTTTTCCTTCCCGAACCGACACTTTTTCCTGAACAGACATCACACCTCTTCCAATAGTTGCCTATAAATTCTGAGGCATGGATTCTTTTTCCACACACTGAAAAATCNGTTTTGTGCCCCTCTTCCAGTAGAATTTTATGCATACAATATACCGGGTTGATCCCCTTAATGTCAGCCATGGTCCACCCATTGGCAGTCTTGCACTCTGTGAGTACCTGCAAAAGCTGTCGTGCCTGCACATCTAACAAACTAGATGAGATAATAACAGGTAATGTGGAGTTAGGTCCTAGGAACGCATATTTGAGATGGGCGGGTAGTGGCTTCAACTCCATCTTTGGTGGTTCTTCTATGGATGGCTTGGCTGGAGGGGTTCTCTTTTTTCTAAGTGCAGGGGCTCAAATTCAAGTGATCTCTTCCAAAAGCCTTTGCCCTCAAGAGCCAGCACCCATTCTGCCAATTCTTCCCCATTCACTCATTTAAATTCATAAGACATGCAACAAGAGGATCCTTAATAGTCAATGTCTCATTATCCTCTTGCAGGATTACATCCACGACATCAATAAGAGAACAATTTCCGAATTCACTTGGTCGCCTCATAGATTTCTGCACGTTGAATGTTATCTCCTCATCGTTCAACCTCATCTTGAGCTCCCTAGTTTCACAATCAATGAGAGCTCGCCCCGTGTCCAAGAACGGTCTTCCCAAAATTATGGTAATTTCTTCATCCACCCTATAGTCAAGAATTACAAAATCTGCAGGGAACACAAATTTCCCTACCTGCACCAACACGTCATCCAGAATACCTGAGGGCCTTTTCACAGTTCTGTCGGCCAGCTGTAACAACATAGACGTCGGTCTAGCTCTTCCAATCCCCAACCTCTTATAGATAGCCAGGGGCATAAGATTAATGTTGGCCCCCAAATCATAGAGTGCCTTGGCAAAGGCAAAGTTACCAATGGTGCAGGGAATTGTGAAGCTCCCTGGATTGGACAACTTTTCAGCAACTGGTCTAGTCACCACAGCACTACAGGTCTGAGTTAGAGTCACTGTGGCCAAGTCTTGGAAGTCGAATTTTCGGGACATCAAGTCCTTCATCATTTTTGCATTATCAGGCATCTCCTTCAAAGCATCAATCAATGGAATATTTACCTAAATTTGTTTCAACATCTCCAAGAACTTCTTGTATTGCTCATCTTTCTGGTACTTGGCCAGCCTCTGTGGGAATGGTGGTGGAGGTCTCTTCTTCCCAGTGATTTGGGTTTTCTCTTTGTCAGACACAACCTCTACTACCGGTTCCTGGGTTGTCTCAGCTTCTTTCCCAGCCTCAATCTGTGTGTTGGTTTATTTCTGGGCATTCTGCACTGTCACCTCTGTCAGTCTTGCTGAATCATCTAGCTCAATGGGCACTGGTACAAGTGTCTCAGCCTGTCTGCTTTCTCGAGCCCTCTCTTGCTCCAAGTTTAGGTCTGCCGTTGCATAAACTCACTGCCATTAGCTGCTTTGGGCCCTGATCTTTTGGATTTACCTGAATGTCTGCAGGTAATGTCCCATGAGGACGATTTTTCAATGACATCGAAATCTGACCCAATTGCACTTCAATGTTCTTTATGACTGACTCATGTGCATCTACCCTTTCATTCATTTTTGCATTTGACCCAATAACCTGCTGCATCATTGCCTCGAGTTTAGCAAACCCATCTTCCTGTCTCCCACCATGTTGCTGCTGAGGAGGATGATAACGCTGCTACTGATTTTGGTTGTTGTACCCCTGTGGCCTTCGGTAGGGCACCACATTACCGTGAGATCGCATGGCTCCCATATTTCCATTGTTGTGCTTCGGCTGGACTGGCCTGTATGGCTGATTCTGCTGGCCCCAATTCTGACCACCCTGTCTCTGGCCCCCATAATTATGCACATAATTCATGTTCTCAGGGTAGTGAAGGTGATCACTTTCATCATTCCACTGGCTACCAATTGGCCGACTAATGCAAAATGTGCATAAGCCCCCATTGGTTGTATCTACAATGTGCACATGCTGCTTCTGCCCTGACTCTTCCACCTTTTTGGTGAGTATGCTCATTTGTGTTATTAGGGTGGCCATATTTTCAGCAAGAGTGTTGGCTGGATCTAAGGCCACTGAGTTAACTACTGGAGTGATGGGTGCATTCTTGGTTGTCCACCCCGAATTCTGTGTCATCTTGTCAAGGAGGATCTGGCTTTCTCTCCATGATTTTCTCAAAAATGCTCCACCAGCTAAAGCATCAACATTAGCCTTCACGCTATCTGTCAGACCCATGTAAAACCGCTGCCCCAACATCTGCTCTTGAATACCGTGGTGCGGAAATATAAACAACATCCCTTTGAATCGTTCCCATGTTTCTTGCAATGTTTCCATTGGTTTCTATCTGAAGCTCAAAATTTCATCAATTTGCTGAGCAGTCTTGTTGGGTAGATGAAACTTGTTCATAAATTGTTTGACCAACTCCTCCCATGTATTGATGGAATTATAGGGAGTGAATTTAGCCAAGTCTGTGCTGCTCCTGTCACTGAGAATGGAAACAATAGCTTTATTGCTTCCTGAGTCACGTTGGGCTGCCTTTGAGTTTTGCAGATTGACAGGAAATTCTTCGTGTTGTTGAGGATCTTCAATGTATGACCCCGAGAATAGTCCCTTGTTTTGCAACAAGTGCAGCATGTTATTTGTGATTTGAAAAGATTCAGCCTGTATCTGCGGGACTACTATCGCTGTGGCCAAAATCTCTGTTGTGGGTTGTGCCCAGTCATATAGAGCAGTCTCTGGCTGCGCAGCTGGGTCTACCACATTATCCCCATTATTGTTTCTGTTGGTCACCAGCTCTTCCATGTCTAGTTCAGGTTGTTCAGTTGATTGTTGTTGTCTGCCTTTTCGGTTGGCCCGATTCAAGGCCTTGAAAACATTCTCGGAATCTGATAATGCTTCAAACACTTCACCAGTTCTCAATGAGTTTCTAGGCATGCACCTGTACAACCAAGTTAGCAAAAGTTAAAATTTCAATGTATGGATTGAAAAGGAAGAAAATTGATTACACTAAGAATTTTTGTATTTCTTTCAACTGTAATTGATAACACCGTTAATTCCCCGACAACGACGCCAAAATTTGATCACGCCCAACTATGCCTTATAAAAGGACTAAGCGGTCGTTGCAAATATAATCCGGTTTACAAGTCCGGAGTCGAATCCTACAGAGAACTAAGGCTTAGCTACAACTGTTCAATATTGCTAAGAAGACGAGCTCGAACAATTCTTATGTTATAAATATTAAGATTCTTATATCTAATTAACTAACAAATTAAAATAGTATATTAACATTAAAGATACTACGGGTTGGAGAAAAGATTAAGGAGGTCTAGAGTTATGATTTCCCCAATTGTCGGAATCCTTCCCGCTATGTCTTCTATAATTTCGCCTAAGTATTATCTACTGATCATGGGCGCTCTGCGTGTTGTAATTCTCTCCCGAGTAACTACACAATTTACTAGACATATTCTCCCGAATTACGCTAGCTGGCATTAAGTACAGCTCACTTTGATCGCACCCAAAGTTTCGTTATCCCTAATCCCATATTTAAACCCTTCGTTATTGATCCCTCATATACATCGGGAGTGATGTTGTTCAATAAATACCTAAATATATACTCTCTCCTGAGTAATACACACTAAATAGGCACAATCGATTGAGTATCCTATCAATTAACTACAACAGAAACGTAGTTGAACAAATAGAGATTAAACTGTGCAAACTATATTAACACAACAAGAAGTTTATCCTTCAACAGGTTCCATCAAAACCCTAGACTAAATAATTTAGCTACTCATAATTATTTTCATAATAACAACAACAGAATTCATCATGAATGATAAAACAAAAGGACGAAAGGTAGAACTCGATGCCGAAGTTTCCTCCTTGCCTCTTGCCTCTTCTTGCCTTGAAAAAAACTATAAAAACCTTAATATCCTCTTTTTGGGCGAGCTGGACCTCTTATAGGTTAAGTGAAATTACCCCCAAACTTCCAAGTTTACCCCTAAAACTACCGTGTTTCGGAGTGATTAACGCGGCCGCGCTCGAACCGCGCATGTGCCGCGCTAATTGCGTTTTACATTGTCGTTATTTCCTGGACTAGCATGGCCGCGCTAAGACCGTGTTTGGGCTGCGGTAGTCGACTTCAACACTGCCCAGATTCTTCTACTCTAGCATGGCCGCGCTAAGGCCGCGCTTGGACCATGCTAGAGTGGATCAACTATTTATCTCTTCTTTTCTTTCTTCTTTCACACGCACTCAACTCTGAGGGGCTTTCCTTGCTTTAATTTAGCTCCAAACACTATCCTATGTCCTCATAATCACGACTTGCTCCTGCAAAACATAAAATTCACAACTAGAGCCATTTTTCCGTCATTTAACCTTCCTAGAACAGTGAAGCATAATAAAGTTAGGGCATAAATGATTGCTAAACTACATGAATCTTGCCTATTATCAAATACAAATGGATGAGGCGTGGTCGAAGTCGAAACCGAGCACGGCTCAGTGGCGAGGAGTCGCCAAGAGAGAGGTCAGTGCCGAGGCTGAGTAGAGAACGAGTAGCAGCAATGGCTAAAATAAGTATTATAACTGTGAAAAGGAATATTCCTTTAGTTGTACTTTTTAGGGTTCTCTAGGAATATCCCTTATAAATAGGAAGAGATAAGGAACAAAAAGGGGGATCTTCACTTTTCTGATAAAAATATATTGTAAAGGGTTGACTATCAAGAATCTACGGAAAAAAAAATGTCTTGTCTACTGATTCTATTGTTCAATATACCTCTTTTATTCACAAGATCCAAGGATTCCTTGTCTATCTTCATATTCTGTTGCCATACGATATTTTCAGAAAAAAGAATCATCCAACTCACCAATCCCTTCTTATTACATTTAATGCCATTATCCACATTTACTGCATGTTTTCATCGTTACATTCATTGACAATCATTGAACATTTGCTTTACATTAATTGATATTAGACAAGATCCCATCTCATCGATATATTCAAACTCCGGATCTAGGAGTTATTACGTTTAACTAGGATTCATCCATTTTTCTCATTAATCAGTTTAACTAAAAGGCTTGAAACGTTTTGGCCAAACAACGCCGATGCAGGTTATTTGTCGGATCCATATAAAGCTCGATCTCAAACATGCTACATATGGAGGTACAACTATATCATGGCGTTCAATCAAACAAACAATAGCTGCCACATATTCAAATCATGTTGAGATAATAGCCATTCATGAAGCTAGTCGGGAATGTGTTTAGTTGAGATCAGTGACTCAAGATATTTAGGAAATGTGTGATTTTCTTATAAAAAAGGATTATCCAACTACACTATATGAAGACAATGCTCTTGCATTGCTCAACTGAAAGGAGGATATATCAAAGGAGACAGAACAGAGCACATCTCACCGGAAAAAAAAATTCACGCATGATCTTCAACAAAATGGTGAAATTAATGTTCAACAGATTCGTTCATGTGAAAATTTTGTTGATCTGTTCATTAAGGCATTACCAACTTCAACATTTGAGAAGTTGAGAAAGAAGATTGGTATCCGACCTCTTCAGGAAATAAAGTGATATTTTCATGAGGGGGAGTAAGATATGCGTTGTACTCTTTTTTCCTTAGCCTAGGTTTTGTCCCACTGGGTTTTCCTGGTAAGGTTTTTAACGATGCAGCAAATAAAGCGTATTACAGATATGTGTACTCTTTTTCCTTCACTATAAGATTTTTTTCCATAGAGTTTTTTATTAGTAAGGTTTTAACGAGGCATATTATCTATTTTTGGACATCCAAAGGGGAGTGTTGTAAAACCTATAGTAATTGTGGATATCCACTACTCCTACTACTTTCACCCATGATGCATATAACCTTCCACTACTCATCACTATTATGATTGTAACTCCCACACCTCCATAACCACTCCCCACATCTCAAAGGTTAATGTCATGTTTAAGAAAATCTTTTTGTAACCTTCTATGTAATAGTATAAATAGACGCATGAAATGTGATATGAGATACACTTGAACACTTGATGAAATAAGAAAATTATCTCTTCATCTCTTATATATTCTACTTATTTTCTTGTTTTATATTGTTACTTTGAGCTACATTTCTTAATAGAAATAAAATTTCTATTAGATGTCAACCTTTTATATCCTTATATAAAGCAAAATGTATAAGATGAAGTGAATCCTTCTTACTTCCTTTCGGTTTATTAAAATGATTTTGTTTTTATATGGTTTTTGGTATTTGTCTTTTCTTGTCTATATTTCTATTAATGTGGTGTTTATGCTTTCCTGTGCGGAGGGTCTATTGAAAATATACTCTCTATTCTCACAAGGTAAGTATAAGATCTGCGTACACACTACCCTCCCCAGATACCACAGTGTGAGATAATACTAAGTATGTTGTTGTTCAGTTCAATTAAAATGGTTTGTTGTCAGTATACAAAAATTAAGCTATAAGATAGCAAAAGAAGAAATGAGAAGAAAAAGGGTGTTCTATTTGTCACTACGTACCTTTCAATATATTTGTACGTAAGTTAGGTCTTCAAGATTCAAAATTTATAAGTTGTTTTCCTCTTATCATCAGATCATGATATAATGGGCAGAAAATGACATACATTATCTAAAATTACCCAATGACTTGTGGCAGATACCTTAGGTCTTTGGCCCATGATAAGGGAAATAGATAACCTTACATTGTTGTATGTCCATGAACATGATTGAGCAAAGGGGCAAACAACAATATGAAATGTTGTTGTCAGCTAAAGTTGCAATTGTCCTTTCAAGAACATGTAAAGATCTTCTCATTTATATGGCTACTTTTATGTAAGATTCCTCTCTTCTTATATATCTATTGATAGCAACTTATGACTCATCATTCACTACACCATTCTTAAAAGCCCTTCCCCACTTCATCTTTTTCTCTTTTAAATTGTAAATAATTTAAGCTCTGTGCTTGATAGTGCATAATTTTGTACACAATCAGATCAAGTATGGAGTAGCTGTTCATAACAACATGTATGATATTGATGGTGTGCAAAAAAAAAAAAAAAAAAAATTAACATTGCAAGTGTATATAACATAAATCCAATTGCAATATATTTTAGTTCCTATAACTTATTAGTAGTATATATTTTTAATACTGCTACTGATCCCTTTGGTCTCTACTATTTGTTTTATATTGTGAGAAATGTTGATGCAACGTAAGCTAAAAGGATCAATAATTGCCGCAGAAGTCCATCCATTACGCATTAGATAAAATTCTCAAAAGTGGCCTTTTTCCAGTTGTTAACTATGCATAGAAGACCCTTGTCTGAACTGAATGTACAAAAATATATTGTTTAATATATGCTTCAGTAATACCAATGTGGATCACATAATTTATTTTTTGGGTAGTTAACAGCTGTTGATTATCAGTGATGAGTAATGACAATGCATCACAAGCCAAAAGCTGTGAGATTCCCAGCTTTTTTGAGTAGTGTTAGGCTTTCCTTCAAGTATATTAAAACAATACCATTTTCGTTACAATTTAGTTATATTTGTCATTAGGATAACCGACGCCACTATGATTAGATAGATATCAAAGACATGGCAATGCCTTGAGTCACATTTTATAATGCAACAACAATTACCGCAATCCCAAACAAATGCTGGAATAAATTATTTACATCACACTAGTTATGTTTGCTCCGTTTAAACCTATCTTAATATACCTAGCTAGGTGAGTACTTTCTAACGTATTATGTATTTTAAAAATTTATCATAAAATAATTAGTTTTAACTTATATGTTTTACTTGAACGTTGATCGGCAAGGTGAGGAAGCTTATATCGATAGAATAATGAATCATATTCTGTAGTAGTATTTAAAATTATGTATGGCACGTAGTTACCGAAGCTATGGAATTAGAGATTGTAGAAGACGAGGAAGAAGATTCATTGAAGTTACAGTGGTTGACCCAGAGTACGTGGCATCTTAATCCAAATCATGATGGTCTTAGTCTCATGTGGACCACAATCCATAAGTAACATTGGCTCCACATAGAAATTGTGTTTTGTTTAGGTACAAATTCCAATACACAAATAATGTTTGCTGAGAATGGGATTCCAACCCATGAGGGGAGGATGTTTGGCTCTAGTTGAGGAGTTAGTCCAAATTAAATAATGGGGTTGTCCTGTCCCTTTTTTGGCTTTATTTTTTATATAAAAAAAAGTTGTAATGGAGTTTAGGTTCCAAATATATAGATGATTGGACCACCTCATGTAAGTTGAGCTGGTAATGGAAAATTCCAAGATACATTTGGAGTAGGACATTTCGGATTTATTATCAAAGATTATAAAGCAAATGTGTCCCTCCACGGAATAGAGAGGCAATTGGTGTTTTACACTCTCCAAGGGGAGAGCCACCCTGTGAATTATTAATCTCTCTGTTGCTTATGTGTAAATGAGTATGAAAGGCACTTTATCTTGTTATGTTTGCTCCAAAACATATTGAAATCAAACAATTTTGTTTTTATTTACAAAAAGAGCCATACATTGCAAAGGTTGTAAGGAAGCACTTCTTTAGAGATCGGAATTACAGTCTAATAGTCCAGCTCGCTCGACATTAATTACTCTCCTCCCAAAATCTTAAAATGAGAAGAAAAAAACCAAAAAAAGAGGTAGCATTATTATAGATATGTATGGATTCTGTTACCTCTAGTCTCATATTGAGAATATGGGTTTACACTAAGCTAGATTAATTACTTATTGGAGGTGGAATAAAGGCTCTCTGATAAAGTGATAAATCAATTTTAATTTGTTTTGCCAACTGAAAATGTTTAAACGTATTTAATAATGGGAATAGAGGATCACTTCGTACATCTAGTGATAATGTTTTGACTATTTGATTTGTTTCTTAAAACGGTAATGTTCGTGTAAGTCTTGGCACAGTACTTCAAGTATATTCTGAGTACAACTACGTCCCACTAGTAAATTAAGATACTAGATTACTCTGCCAAGGAGGGTATTTTGAGTACTTAATTTGCATTGACACGCACTACCAAAAAACTACTTAAATTCGTCTATGAAAACCGATCAAAATCTGTCGGAAATTGAAAAAAAGCGACTGATTTTCGATCGCTTTTAATTAGTCGAAAAAATGATGGTCGCTAACATGTTGCGACCGAAATCGATCGATTTATTCAAAGCATTATATAAATAAACATTTTAGAACCCAATCCGGTGTTTCGAGACCTTCAATATCTCATTTTTATTTCTCCTCATTTTGCGTGCGTAGTCCGGGCGCGTGTTTGAAAAGCCTTTATGTGAAAATTTATGAAATAATACTTTTTGGAATTTAAAAGTGATTTTTAGTTGACTTTGGTCAACGCTTTAAGTAAACGGACCCGAACCCGTGTTTCGAGGGTCCCGGAAGGTCCGTAGTAATGGGACCTGAGCGTATGCCCGGAAGCGAATTCCAAGGTCCCTAGCTCGAGAAATAAATTTTTGATGAAAATTGTAAGATTGAGATTCTAAGGATTTAAAGAAATTGACTAATGTTTGATCTCGTTGGTATCAGGCCCATATTTTGGTTCCGGAGCTTGGTACAGGTTTAATATAATATATAAGTCATGTCTGTGAAATTTGGTAGAAATCGGAGTTGATTTGACGTGATTCGGACGTCCGGTTGAGAAGATAGTAATATTGAAATGTTCTTGAGAAATTCATGAGTTTTGGTGCTAAACTTTTGTAGTTCTAGGTATTATTTTTGTAATTGATCACACGAGCAAGTTCGTATGATGTTTTAGTATTGTGTGCATGCTTGGTTTGGAGTCTCGAGGGCTCAGGTGAGTTTCGGATAGGCTAAGGAGTGATTTTGGAACTTGAAAATTTGTTGGTGTAACCGAACCTGATGCAGGCCTCTGATCTCACAATTGCGAGATTAGGCATCGCAATTGCGAGTATATCAGGCTCCGCATTTGCGACGCTTTTATCACAAATGCGAATAAAGGCTGGGCCATGCAGTCTTCGCAATTGCGAGGAATTATTCGCATTTGCGAGGTAAATGGGGAGGGGCACTCATCGCAAATGCCAACAAACCTTCACATTTGCGAAGTGTGTCTGGGAAAGGGATCTTTGCAATTGCGACCAAATGGTTCGCATTTGCGACAGCCGCAGAAATGCGACAGGTTCGCATTTGCGATACCGTTCTCGCATTTGCGAGCTTCGCAATTGCGACATTTGCAGCTGATAACTTTGGACTTAGACGGGATTTTTCATTCATTCTCCCATTTTTCAAAACCTAAACTTCAAGAGGCAATTTTCCAAAGGCTACTTCTTCCCCAAATCATAGGTAAATAATTCTTAAATCATTTCTTTCAATCTTTTACATCTTTTTACAAGATTTCATCCTAGAATCTAGGTTTTTTCATGGTGGGATTAGGGATTTTTGGGTAGAACTTAGGAATTTCGAGATTTAGGGATTTAGACCTCAAATTAAAGTCAGATTCCAAAACTAATTGTATATCTGAGCTAAGGGGTGAATGGGTAATCGGATTTTGGTCCAAATTTCGAGTTTTGCTCAAGCGGGCCCGGGGTCGGTTTTTGACTATTTGGGGAAAATGTTGGGAAACTTATGATTATGCATTGGAATTGATTTCTTTAGCAATAATTGATGTTATTAAGTTGATGTTGACTAGATACGAGTGGTTCGGAGGTGAAAATTAGAGGAAAAACGGTAATTGAGGGTTGAGTTGGCCGTCAGATTGAGGTAAGTGTGGTGTCTAACTTCGATAGGAATCCCCGACTTAATTTCTATGTGAAAATTCATGTGTGTGGAGAATAGGTGAGGTCAAGAGTACCTATGGCCGCCAAATTATCTGTTTAGCCTGTTCCCTTCCCTGTTCCTAATATATATTATTTTCCTGCCTTAACTGCTGCGTGCTTATTGGCGTTTCCATGTTTAATTGCTTCTTGCTAGATGTTGTTTTCTTTATTAAAGGCCTTAATTATCCCGTAGTTCGTGGTATCACATTATTGGTTTAAGTGGGTTTATCGATGTCTCATGGTACATTTTGGTTGGGCTCGTTGTGTGGTATTAATTGATAAAGCTTCATAATTGTATAAATTTCCGTTTGTTTGATTTGAGGCATAAATGTCGTTGAGGGTTTTGAGCTAAATTGCGAAATACTTGTTCTTATTATATGATTGGTGATTATATGGTGGGATCGGGTTGTACGCCGCAATAGGAGGAATAATGGTGGTGTATTGAGGAGGAATAAGGGTGAGATGCGATTGTCTGGTGGGATCGGATTGCGCGCTGCAAGAGGAGTAATAAGGGTGGACAGGTGGGATTGGGTTGCACGCCGCAACAGGAGGAACAGGGGTGATATATATTGAGGAGCAATAAGGGTGGACTGGTGGGATCGGGTTGCACGCCACAACAAGAATAATAAGGGTGAATGTTCATAGTGTTACTGATTATATTGTGGGATGGGGATGTGTACCGCATCATTTTGTTGTTTGTGTAATCTTCATCTGCTGTGAGTTTATTTTGTAGCATTGTAACTCTCTTAAGGATTGGTTATAGCTGAGTACTGGAAAGATAATTGAGTTCCGTATTTTATTTTTGCTGCAAGTTATTGTTCCCTTTTGTTCCGTACTTCCTCTTTAGCTTTATTATAAACCATACGCAGGTTATATTGTAAATGCCCCGCTGTAGCCTCGTCACTACCTCGACGAGGTTAGGCTCGGCACTTACCAGTACATGGGGTTGGTTGTATTGATGCTGCACTCTGCACTTTCTGTGCATATTTCGGAGCTAGTTGTGGCTGATCGAGAAGTAGGTTACAGCATTCATCTAGGAGACCCAAGGTAGTCATGAAGGCGTCTGCAGGCCCTGGCATCCCCTCCTATGTTCCTATTTTCCTGTTTTTTCTTCTTTCGAAATAGATGTATTTTTTTCTTTCAGACTAATGCTTGTAGATATTCTTAGTATGTTTGTGTATTGTGACACCAATTTCTGGGTGATAACAGTTTTCGATATTGCTAATAGTATATAGATAACCAGTTTATTATGTACTTCCCCATCTGTTTCAGTTTAATTTGGTTTGTTAAATCTTGACCATAAAAAAATGTAATGGGAAAAGGTGAATATGACTCTAACGTTGGCTTGCCTAGCGAGTGCGATGTTAGGTTCCATCACGGTCCCGACGGTGGGAAAACCGGGTCGTGACAAGTTGGTATCAGAGCACTAGGTTGCTTAGGCCTCATAATTCACGAACAAGCTTGGTAGAGTCTGGGGAATCGATACGGAGACATCTGTACTTATCTCCCAGAGGCTATGAAGTCTAGGAACAAAATTCACTTTTATTCAACTCTGTCGTGCGATTCTTGTTATACCAATTCTGATTGAACTCTTCTACTCTTATTCTCTCGAAGATGGCAAGAACACGTACCGCTTCTTTTGTAGATCAGCACCCGAATCCTCCAGCAGCAGCCCCTACGAGAGGCAGAGGCCGAGGCAGTGGCAGGGTTCAGCTCAGAGCCCGAGCAGCAGCCCCAGCTGTGGCGCCTCAGGTTGAGTTTGATGAGAAGGCTCCAGCTCAGGCTATTCTCGCCGGACCAGCTCAGGTCCTTGAGGGGTTCATTTCCACCCCAGTGCTCCAGGATGCTTTGGTCGGATTAGTGGGGCTTATGGAGAGTGTGGCCCAGACTAGCGCATTCCCTATGGCACCAGCTGTATCTCATGCTGGAGGAGGAGCCCAGACTCCTGCCACTCATACTCCGAGCAGATGGCTCCTCAGTTCCAGACCCCAGAAGCTCATCTAGTCGAGGTAGTTCAGTCGGTTGTTGCGGCACATCCCGGTGATGGGGCAGCGATGTCTTTCGAGGATTTGTGGAGGTTGGACAGGCTTACCAAGATCTTTCCAGTTCATTTCAATGGTGATACTTCAGAGGATCCCAGGAGTATCTCGATAGAAGTCATGAGGTTCTTCGGAACATGGGTATATTGGAGACCAATGGGGTCGACTTTGCTGCTTTCCAGATGACAGATTCCGTCAAGAAATGATAGAGGGATTATTTGTTGACTAGACCAGCCGGGTCGCCTTCTCTTACTTGGGATCAGTTCTCACATCTCTTCTTGGAGAAGTTTCTGCCTATTATTACGAGAGAGGAACGCCGCCGTCAGTTTGAGCGTCTTCATCAAGGCAGCATGACGGTCACCCAGTATGAGACTCGTTTTGTGGATTTGGCTCGACATGCTATTATTTAGCTCCCCACAGAGAGAGAGAGATAGAGAGGGTGAAAAGGTTTATTGAGGGTCTTGCTCAGCCTATTAGATTGCAGATGGCTAAGGAGACTGGGAGCGAGATTTCTTTCCAGGATGTGGCCAACGTGGCCAGGCGAGTCGAGATGGTTCTTGGACAGGGAGGTCAGGGTTCAGACAAGATACCTCGTCATTCCCGTGTGTTCAGTGGCGCCTCATCTGGAGATTGGGGTGCTTTTGGTAGAGGCCATCCTCCTAGGCCATTTCATTCAGCACTTTAGTTATCTTACAGTGCTTTTGGGATTCGTGGTTCTTATGTTCCTCCTTCTACTCAGCCAGCCTATATTACCCACCAGCTCCTATTAGAGAACCTCCTCTTCAAAGTTATTATCGTGGTCGGCCGGCTCGTCAGGGCCAGTCTTAGTTTTCACAGCCACAGTATCAGGATGGGTGCTTTGAGTGTGGTGATTATGGGCACATTCGGAGGACCTGTCCATGATTGTTGGGTGTTCAGCCTTAGTACCTGAGTTCTCGCGCCATGGCTCCGGCACCAACTGCCGCACCACTTGCCCAGCCAACAAGAGGTAGGGGTCAGGTAGCCAGAGGTAGGGGCCAAATTGTTATTGGTAGAGGTCAGGTCGCTAGAGGTGGAGGCCCTCCAGTTAGAGGTCGTCCCAGAGACATGGTTCAGGGTGGCGGGGCCCAGCCCCGACGTTATGCCTTTCCAGCCAGGTCTGGGGCTGAGTCCTTCGATGCTTTTATCACAGGTACTGTTTCAGTTTGCAGTAGAGATACTTCAATTCTATTTGATCCGGGGTCTACTTACTCCTATGTGTCATCTTAATTTGTTTCATATTTGGTTGTTCCCCGCGATTCTTTGAGTACCCCTGTATTTGTGTCCACACCTGTGGGGGAGACCATTGTAGTAGATCATGTTTATCGTTCGTGTGTGGTCGTTATTGGGGGTCTTGAGACCAGTGTAGACCTTTTGCTTCTTGATATAGTTGATTTCGATGTTATAGTAGGCATGGATTGGCTGTCGCCTTATCACGCTATCTTGGATTGCATGCCAAGACAGTGACCTTAGCCTTACAGGGGTTGCCTCACTTAGAGTGGAGGGGGGACTCCTGGCCATTCTAACAGCAGGGTTGCTTCTTATATGAAGGCTCGGCGTATGGTCGAGAACGGATGTTTGGCCTATTTGGCTTATGTTCGTGATTCTAGTGCTGAGGTTCCTTCTATCGATTCTGTGTCTATTGTTCATGAGTTAGCTGAGGTATTTCCTGCAGACCTGCCGGGGATGCCACCTGTTGATACCCAATTTTTTCCTATATTATTTTCAAAATGCATATATATTTTTTGGGCATCAACTAGTATTTTTCCATAAATTTTTGTAATTTTAATTAATTTATTCCATCATTTTATTATCCAAATAATTACTAATTGCATCACAATGGATTTTATAATAATTTTATTTACTAATTTTATCATTTATATTTATATTAAGGTTTAATTATTTTATGCATAATTATATTTACATTTGTAGGTATAATTGCAATAACTTTGCTATGATAGCCCATGTGTGCATAATTACTTGATTTTACACGAAAATGATCTTTTATATTTTTATAATATTAATTAATTATTTTAAATCATTTTCATGCATAAACAACTTTTTTATTATTATTTATTAGCTATTTCTATAAATTATTTTGTTAGATTAATTGGGTATTTAACATATAGCCTCTTTTCTTTTAATTTTCGGACCCAGCCCAATAGCTAACCTAACCCAATACCCCTAACCCACTACCCATAACCCAAACCCAATAAACCTGATCCAATAACCCGCCCCAACCCCAGATTCAATCCTGGCCATTGATCTCAGAAGATCAACGGTCCAGGACAACCTTTCCTTTTTTAATTAACAAACGACCCCCAAACCCTTCATTCTTTCAAACCCGCCGCCTCTGAATCCCTTCCCTCCTCTCTTCTCTCTCACCCTCCTCCTAAACCTAGCCCGTCGTCACCAAAACCCCTTCGATTCATGGGTTATTTCTTCAATTTTAGGCCCTATCCGGCCTCCTATCTCTTCTAGTGTTTCGATTATCATGCTGCTTGAGGGTAATCTCAAGAAGCACGAACAAGATTTGGTTCAAATCCCTCGTTTTCTTGATGAATCCGTCTGTGTTGACTCCTATGTATGTGAGTACTAATTTCTTCATGTTTATGACTTCAAATCTCTAGTTAAAACCAGATTTTTCTCACATCTGCTTATGTTTAACTATTTCTGGTTAAATCCGTTCAGATCTCTTTAGATCTGAAGCGGTTTGAGTTTGTTTGTTACTTTTCCTTTAAGATTCTGCTATTTTTCCTTCTATTGTCAACCGATTATTGTTCTTCCCTAGAAGCTAGAGTTTCATCTGTTTAAGTTTCTGCAAAAATGTTTAAAAAAAACGTTTAAATGTCTAACTCTGGTTTTCCTCTTTACTGTTTGACTGATTTATTTTACTTAGTTTCATATCTATGTCTTTATGCTCTGGGGTTTCATCTTTTAAAGTTTCTGCAAAATGTTGAAAACGTTTAAGTGTTTAGCTCTGGTTTTCTTTACTTTTTTGACTGGTTTTCGTATCTATGTCGCATGTCCTAGGGTTTCTACTGTTTGCTCTAATGTTCGCCCGTTTATTGTGGCTCTGTCAATTAAAAGTGATTAACTTGTTTTACTTGCTTAATTAGGGTTGGAAAATTGTGCTTTTCTTTCAAAACTGATAGCTCTCTGAAAATATTTTTACCTATTCTTCCTTATATGTGATTCGTAATTAGTACTACTTTCCTTAATTATATTGTTGGCTTGATTTCTGGGTTTTGATTGTTTTGACTGACCTCTAATTGATTTCTGGATTTACTACTTACCTTATTTAGCCTTAATCCTGTCAACTGATTTACCCCGTGAAAGACTCTCCTTAATTTAAGTTTTACTTGCTTTTAGTTTATTCCCGTTAGCCCTAATTGATTGATTAATTGATGTTGCACGCCTTATTTGTGTGTGATTTATTCTCCTTACCTTATTTGTTTTACTCTACTATGTGCTATATAAACCTTTTAAAGAGAGGCTTAGACACAAGCTCACACTCTTACATTCACACACTTGTACACACTTGAGTTCTTCCTATTTTGTTGCATTGTCTAGCCGGCTGAAAGCCAAGGCTAGACTCTTGGATTCCAATTGCCTTCATCTTTTTACTTTCTCCCTGAATGGTATGCCTTAAATCATGTTATCTTGTTCTATTCTGTATGTTTAGGTAGTTAGTTTTATTATAGACCTCAACATGCTTCTATGTGACCTATGATTCCTGTTGACTTTTTTATCAACTGGCATGTTCTAGTTCCGGTTGTCTTGTTCTGTTTTTATGAGTTTATTTTAGTTCAAACCTCAGCATGCTTCTGTTAGGATCCATGCCTAAATGATTCCACCTAGTGATAATTGCTAAACTAAGTACTTCTTATAATGTGAAACCTTATTGATTCAGTTGTGTGTTCTCTGTTCTGAGAATGACCAAACATTGCAAGTGTGTGTGGCTAATTTTGTCTGCTAAGTGATCTTCATATGAGTATTTAATTTGAAAAAGTGCCAATCTACTTGAACTATATGCTGAATATATTTATTTCCTGGTACAACTCTGTGTAATCTGAATCTGCTTGCTTTTGGAGACTAAACTATTTTTTTTTCTAAAACTGTTCCCCTACTCTTTATATACTGGTTTTCAAACTTCTACTCTTATTTATCTAGGTTCTTACCACCCCCAGTGTGAGCACTGCCTAGGGTCCTTGAGACTCCTCCGAACTCTGACACATTGGGGATGGTCTTCCAATCTTTCACAAATTATTTCTCTAAAAAGGGTTCTGGTGTGAGCATTGTCCGGGGTCCCTGAGGCCCTTGGGAACTTTGACACACTGGAAGCCTGACTTTTAATGTGCCATGGATGGATCATTGCTATACTCCAAAGTTGTTCTATTGGAAGGTTTGATTCCCAGGTTTATATTGGGCCTATGAAGTCTCCCTATAATGTAATGGATACTATTATGCAATTTGTTCATCCTGAGTTGTAATAATTTCTGTAATAACATATTTGGGGTTGATTAGTGTGTGTGTGTGTGTGGGGAGGGGGNTTCCTTCTATTTTTGTTAAATTTGGGTAGAAATCCTACCTATAGGTTTAATTATGTTGATCAATATGTGTGATTGTCATTGCTTGATTAGAGATCCTGCCTATAAGAACATCTTGATTGTTCGGTTCTGTACTTTTAAAACTCGCATATTAGAGATCATGTTTATAATTCTGCATTGGAAATCCTGTCCTAGGATCCACATTTTTTCAAACCCCAACGTGCATTAGATACCATGTCTATAGGATTCTGTTTGTTTGAATAATAACCTTTTCTGGCAATCTGCTTAAAATTCTGACTACATACGTGCATAGATACCATGCTTATAGGAAATAAAGATCAGTTCAAACCTAGAAATCATGCCTATAGGGGTTAACATTTATGTCCACATAGAGATCATGCTTATAAGAGTTAACTAATCTTGTAAAATAGAAGACATGCTTATAGGAAATAAAGATAAGTTCTAACACCTAGAAATCATGCCTATAGGAGTTAACTAATTCTGCAAATTAGAAAGCATGCCTATAGGGTCTAAAGGATAAAAACCTGTCTGTTAAAATCAGTAACTCGTTGTTAACAGATTTAGGTACCATGCCTATAGGATTCTGTTCTGGTTATCACCTTAGGCAAACCTGTAGGATTATTAAGAATTCTGGGCGTAAAATTGTGACATCTTGTTGCCTAAAATATGCCTAGATTCAAGGACTAAAGTCAGTAGGCAAACTGATAGGTACCGCTGCTCGTTTTAATAAACTGCTGTCTTATATTATGTTTATGCTCATCTAGATATCCTGCCTATAGGGTATTAAATTGATAAAACTTGATGTTTGAATTGCGTGCATTTTCTGTTTACTTGTGGAGGTTAACACGAGCCCTTATTTTCTCCTTATGTGACAGTCATATCTGATTTTTTGTTTGTAGCTCAGTTTTTCCCATTTTTAAGCAACATTGGTCAGTCTAGAGCTACTTTAAATAGAATTTCTAAACACCTCTAAAACCATAGATAAGGAACGGGTAGTGCACGCTTAAGGCACGAGTTAGAAGCTATTAGAATGCTTAGGTAATAACTGAAAGATAGTAATTTGGTAGTAAAGGAGATGATGTCATGTGCGCTAATACTATGTGTAGCACCCCAACTTGGGGGAAAGATACCAAGTATTGCACGGAAATGATTCTATAGGCTAAGAAACTTAGGACCCCTTTAATTCCTGCTTTAAAATAATTGCTTTATTTTTCTTTAATGACTAATTCGATTAATTAAGTTCGTCTGAGACCACCTTTGTGGACCTCATGGGGTGTCTGACACCTTTCCCTCAAGGAAATTTCGAACCCTTACCCGATCTCTGGTGATGCAAACTAGTTTCATGAGTTGTTAGCTTTAGGTGCCCTAAAGCACCTTAATCCGTTAGGTGGCGACTCTTCAAATCTCATATCTCATCCCAAAAGGGAAGAGATTTGTCTCATTAAATGTCGAAACCCGATTTCGGGAGAAAAAAAGGGGCGTGACAGCATGACGACTCTGCTGGGGATAATTAGGCTCTTACTATAACGAACTTGCTTTTGTGAATTAGTTTTTAAGCATGCTTTATTCCACGTGCGCACCATTTCCCTTTCCCACTTTATATGAATTTAATTGCCTATTTTCAAGCATTTATGATTTCTTTCTACTTTGGAAACTAACTTGTCTCTTTGTTTTCTTTCTTAAACGCCTTTTCAATTATTAAATACCACCTTTATTATTTTCTTTTAACGTGCAAATACGTGACAACGTGTTATTTATTGTTGCATAAATCATGCTCAACATCATATTCCACTCGTGCGTAATCAATACCTTAGCAAAACGTGATGAGTGTTTGCGTTCTTCCTACATATCACCCCTTAAATTCAGAGAGGCTTATTTGCGGTAAAACTAGTCGATCAGCGGTGCAGTCGACGGTTCCGTGCCTTTCCCCCTCGAGTTGTCCACTTGAGGGTACCAGTCTAGACCTCTATAGAAACCTTACTCTGATTAATTGTACATGCCTCATGGTCAAACCTAGCGAGGGTTAATATGTTGTCCACATAATAGTCCATTAAGAAAAACCTTGTCCAAAAGTCCACCCGGGTTTCCATAATCCCAACGGACGCAACCACGATTTGTGCATTAATTTGGAGAAATAAGTGCCAATATGCTAATCACTGATGTATAAATAGTCGAATCTGGAGGGGGAAAGGGTCTAACCTTATTTGTTTTGCTGAAAATGAGGCATGAAGTCGTCAGGTTCGGCATGGTCTGTAACATACCACCAGTGTTGCTAGATTGGTAGGAAGATCTTTCATCAAGTGACAAAAAGCATGTAAAAAAAGGTCCTCAGAAATTTGCCTTCTTTATTGGACATGCAACCGAATACTGTGTTGATTGAAGCCGCCACAACATTCTGGGACAGTGAAAGGTCCGTGTTTCGCTTTGGAAACATAGAAATGATCCCCCTCTTGGAAGAAATAAGGGGATTCGCTGGACTGCCTTGGCACAATCCCGGTTTATTGGTGCCAAAAAACCGTACTGCTAGGGGGTTTCTGAAAATAAGGCTGTATTCTAGGCCGGTCCGACCGAAGCCTGCGAGCCCATATTGGTAGTGGGACTAAACGGGTCGGCCCGTTAAATCTCGGGATCAATTGGGTCTATGAGCCCAGGTGGGCCGGTCCTACCATTTGAGCCCGCGAGCTTGGGACCAGCTTCTAAGTGGACCGGTTCAACCGGGCCTAAATGGGCTAAACAGGCCCAACGCCTAAATTTTAAAAAACAAATTCTGAAAAAATTTCCAACCGTTGGAAACTTTAAAATATAGTCGTTGGCCTGCAAAAATAGTCGTTTGACACTTTCTAAAATAGCCATTATACCCCTCAACTTTGTTTTAACCCCAAACCTTTTATAATTATACTTTTTCCCTATCCTCAACTATAAATACCCCCTCATTCTTTCATTTTTCACACAAAATCACCAATCTCTCTCAATGTCTCTCAATCTCTCTCTAATTTTCTTCTATAATTGCTTACTTTATTATTGCAATTTATGAATATTTGCCAAGTTGGTGAATTGAAGTATTCAAGTCTTCAACGATATATAAATTTCAACAAGTTGTTCGTCAATTCGGTAAACTCGTTCCATCTCTTAAGTTTTAGTATTATAGTTTTGTTTATTTTATTTTGTATAATTATAATTAATATGGCCTATTATTTGAAAAAAATGTTTAGTAAAAGTAAGAAAAAATCCAAGATTGGTGAATCTAGTGGCCAAGTTGTTACTCCTCCACTTCCCCCGGCTCCCCGACCCAAACCTGTCACCCGTCCTACCCTTGCTATTCTTGATAGCGATAACACTTTATTACAATTTACCAATAGTCAATTTTACCATGATATTGCACCAGATGAACAATTAAGCCATGAATATATGAATGCTCTTTATGGTAATCTAACTATTGATGAAAATAATGATGAAAATATAGATTTTGATGAAATGCAACCGGATAACGATACACCCACTAGTCCTGTTGTTGAAGTTAACCCAACTAAAAATAATCCAAATGAATTATCTAGGAAATATTATCCTACTATTTCTAACTGTTTAGTTTGTCATGCAGAACTTGCTACCTTGTTTAATCAATTTTCAGAGGGTCGGGTAATTTATGAACTTGCTATTGATTCTATGAGACAAAAGTTTAAAAAATATTTTTTCCCTATTCCCCCTATTTTATGGTTTTGCTGCCTTGTTTAATCCTACTATGAAATTAGGAGGTCCTCAATTTTGGTATGAAACTGTTTATAATGGTTTAGCGCTTGAAGATGAGGAATTGTCTACACTTCCGGAAGCAATAGCCTCAATTAAAATAAATGCTCAAACTATTTATAGTGCTTATCAACTTGCCTTAGATCAAGCTAGACCAAATGTTCCAACTCCTACTTCTTCTAGTTCGCAATCATCTAAAAGAACTGCGGGAATAAGAGCACTTAGTGCTTGCTTGGGCGGGGTTAAGGGGTTTTCAAGGTTCAACGGCTAGTGATTGTTCACAACTAAATGAGCTTGAAGTTTATTTTTCGCAGGGACTTGAAGAAGTGAATCCCAACGGCTCCTTTAATATTTTGGAATGGTGGAAGGACAAAGAAAAATACTTTCCGGTTCTTTCAAGGATGGCTCGAGACATTTTAACTATTCAAGCTACAACAGTGGCATCAGAGAGCGTTTTCAGTCAAGCAAGACTTCAACTCGGTGATCATAGAGCGCCTATGAGGGAGAGCTTGGAAAAATATGTACTCTTCAGAGATTGGATCAATTCGGAACGAAGAAACTTTGGACTTGCTGAATCACAACCAGAGGTAGACGAAGCTTACGAAGAAATGCTAGCTGAACTTGCGGAGGATGCTGCTTCGCCCGGAAGCGGTGATGAACAAGCTTCTTTTCTTCGACCACCAACGGAAATTCCTCCGAACCTTGAAGGATTTGTGAAATTTCTAAGAGATACAATGTAAACTAATATGTAACTTGTATTTTTGCACATTTTGATTAGTTTTTTTCCTTTCAATGGTAGTATTAGCACCTTGTCGTGCTCATTCCATTGAGGGTAAGGTTGTATTCTAGGCCGGTCCGGCCTAGGCCCGCGAGCTCATATGGGTAGTGGGCCTAAACGGGTCGGCCCATATAAGTCCGAGATCAATTGGATCTATGAGCCCAAGTGGGTCGGTCCTACCATTTGAGCCCGCGACCGTTTGGGCCCGGGACCGGCTTCTAAGTGGGCCGGTTCAACCAGGGCCCAACGACTAAATTTAAAAAAAAAAAATCTGAAAAAATTTCTTACCGTTCGAAACTTTAAAATATAGTCACTGGCCTGTAAAAGTTGTCATTTGGAACTTTCAAAAAGAGCCATTTTACCCCCCAACTTTGTTTTAACCACAAACATTTAATTACACATTTTCCTTATTCTCAACTATAAATACCCCCGCATTCTTTTATTTTTCTCACAAAATCATCAATCTCTCTCAATCTCCCTCTAATTTTCTTCTATAATTTCTTAATTTATTGTTGCAATTTGTGAAAATTTGTCAAGTTGGTGAATTATAGTATTCAAGTCTTCAACAATATATAATTTTCAACAAGTTGTTAGTCAATTCGGTAAACTCGTTCCAACTCTTAAGTTTTAATATTATAGTTTTGTTTGTTTTATTTTGTATATTTATAATTAATATGGCTTATTTTTTGAAAAAATATTTGGTAAAAGTAAAGAAAAATCCAAGGTTGGTGAATCTAGTGGCCAAGTTGTTACTCCTCCACTTCCCCGGCTCCCCGACCCAAACCTGTTACCCGTCCTACCCCTGCTATTCTTGATAGCGATAACACTTTATTACAATTTACCGATAGTCAATTTTACCATGATATTGCACCAGGTGAACAATTAAACCATGAATATATGAATGCTCTTTATGGTAATCCAACTATTGATGAAAATGATGAGGAAAATGATGATGAAAATATAGATTTTGATGAAATGCAACCGGATAACGATACACCCACTAGTCATGTTGTTGAAGTTGACCCAACTAATAATAATCTAAATGAATTATCTAGGCAATATTATCCTACTAGTTCTAACTGTTTAGTTTGTCTTGCAGAACTTGCTACCCTGTTTAATCAATTTTCAGAGGGTGGGGTAATTTATGAACTTGCTAGTGATTCTATGAGACAAAAGTTTAAAAAATATTTATTCCCTATTCCCCTTATTTATGGTTTTGCTGCTTTGTTAAATCCTACTATGAAATTAGGAGATTCTCAATTTTGGTATGAAACTGTTTATAATGGTTTAGCGCTTGAAGATGAGGAATTGTCTACATTTCCGGAAGCAATAGCCTCAATTAAAATAAATGCTCAAACTATTTATAGTTCTTATCAACTTGCCTTAGATCAAGCTAGACCAAATGTTCCGACTCCTACTTCTAGTTCGCAATAATCTAAAAGAACTGCGGGAGTAAGAGCACTTACTGCTTGGGCGGGGTTCAGGGGTTCTCAAGGTTCCACGGCTAGTGATTGTTCACAACTAAATGAGCTTGAGGTTTATTTGTAGCAGGGACTTGAAGAAGTGAATCCCAACGGCTCCTTTAATATTTTGGAATGGTGGAAGGACAAAGAAAAACATTTTCCGATTCTTTCAAGGATGGCTCGAGACATTTTAACTATTCAAGCTTCAACAGTGGTATCGGAGAGCGCTTTCAGCCAAGCAAGACTTCAACTCGGTGATCATAGAGCGCCTATGAGGGAGAGCTTGGAAAAATCACTACTCTTCAGAGATTGGATCCATTCGGAACGAAGAAACTTTGGACTTGCTGAATCACAACTAGAGGTAGACGAAGCTTACGAAGAAATGCTAGCTGAACTTGCGGAGGATGCTGCTTCGTGTGGAAGCGGTGATGAACAAGCTTCTTTTCTGCCACCACCAATGGAAATTCCTACGGACCTTGAAGGATTTATGAAATTTGTAAGAGATACAATATAAACTAATATGTAACTTGTATTTTTGCACATTTTGATTAGTTTTTTTCCTTTTAATGGTGGTATTAGCACCTTGTGCTCATACCATTAGGGGTAAGGCTATATTTTGGGCCGGTCCGGCCCATGCCCGCGAGCCTATATGGGTAGTGGGCCTAAACGGGCCGACCCGTTTAAGCCCAGGAGCAATTGGGTCTATGAGCCCAGGTGGGCCGGTCCTACCATTTGAGCCCGTGAGCCCGCAACTGTTTGGGCCCGGGACCGGCTTCTAAGTGGGCCGGTTCAACCGGGCCTACACAGTCCCAACGGCTAAATTTAATAAAAAAAATTCTGAAAAAATTTCTGACTGTTGGAACTTTAAAATATAGTCGTTGGCCTGTAAAAATAACCGTTTGGAACTTACTAAAATATCAATTTTAACCTCCAACTTAGTTTTAACCCCAAACTTTTTATAATTATACTTTTTCCCTATTGTCAACTATAAATACCCCTGCATTCTTTCATTTTTCTCACAAAATCATCAATCTCTCTGAATCTCCCTCTAATTTTCTTCTATAATTGCTTACTTTATTGTTGTAATTTGTGAAAAATTGTCAAGTTTATGAATTGAAGTATTCAAGTCTTCAACGATATATAATTTTCAATAAGTTGTTCGTCAATTCGATAAACTTGTTCCAACTCTTAAGTTATAGTATTATAGTTTTGTTTGTTTTATTTGTATAATTATAATTAAGATGACCTATTCTTTGGAAAAAATATTTGGTAAAAGTAAGGGAAAATACAAGATTGGTGAATCTAGTGGCCAAGCTGTTACTCCTCCAATTCCCCCCACTCCCCGACCCAAACCTGTTACCCGTCCTACCCCTGTTGTCACGACCCGAATTACCCTCCGAACAGTCTCGTGACGGCACCTAGTCTCTACGACTAAGTAAGCCTAAAATTTGTGGAAAATAAGATAAAACAATAACAGAAACAGTAAAGAAGAAGAAATACTATAAAATCTAGCCGCTCGACATTTACAGCTTTTACTTTCCCAAAATCCGGAACATCACAAAGTCACAAACTCTGAACTACTGTAGCTCTATACAAAGGATTAAGGAAAAATGTATCTATGTATCTCCTTTATCTATACTAGAGTAGGAAGGGGACTCATGAGATCCTGCGGACGCGACAAAATTACCTTGTGGTCTCCTAAGCAGCTGCTAAAATACGCCTAGCCCTTGTACGGTGCACTGGTACCTGGATCTGCACATGGGGAAAATGCGCAGGAAAGGGCGTGAGTACTCCACATTCGGTACTCAGTAAGTGCCAAGCCTAACCCCAGTCAAGTAGTGATGAGGTGAGGTTGAGGCTCTATTGAGTTTTAAAATAAGTCAATATACAAATTTAAACAGTGAAATATAGATAAGCAAATGATAAACAGGATTAATGGAAACTGGAAGAACTAATAACAGAAAGAGAGCCCTCCGCTCAGCATAGCATATATCTCAACAGTAAATATGCAATGCAGTACAAGGGAAAGGTCCCGGATCTCAGTCCGTAGTCCCAATTTAAATATGCTATGCAGTACATGGGGAAAGCTCTCGGATCTCGGTCAGTAGTCCCAATTTAAATATGCAATGCAGTGTAGGGGAAAGCTCCCGGATCTCGGTCCGTAGTCCCAATTTAAATATACAATGAAGTACAAGGGGAAGCTCCCGGATCTCGGTCCGTAGTCCCAATTTAAATATGCAATGCAGAAGTATGTCGGATACGACTTAATTAAACAGTTCAGGAAAAACAACAGGCAAGTATAAAGTAAAACTACCTAAGCATGGTGCAATTAGTAGCAAATAAGAGGAAATCAAGTAAGGACAGATAGGCATGCTTATTCTTAAGCTAACTGCTCAGTTAAGACAGGAAACAGTAATATAGGAATGAAAATGAGTGATGCCATGTAAGGAAAAGTGAAATTTTAGCAACAATGACCCGTGTACGCACTCGTCACCTCACGTTCACGGCGTCCACGTAACAAAATCAATATAAAAATGCCTAAAGGGAAGTCCCCATCACAGAGTTAGGCAAGCCACTTACCTTGACTATGCTAATCAACTCAATACCACGCTCTTGCCACGAGTATCCAACTCCGGGTGGCCCAAATCTAGTCAACTCGATTGCATATTGTAAATATCATTTCAAGGAAACAAAATAACTAATAAGTTCGAAGCTAATATGCGAAATTAGGAAATTCGCCCAAAAAGTCCCCCGGGCCCACGTCTCAGAATCGAGTAAAAATAATATTTCTCGAACACCCATTCGCTCATGAACTCACTCGAACAAAAATCAACAAAATTCGACGTCTAAATCTCCCTAAATCCTCAGATTTCTACTTGGGGAAGTTCATCCCAATTTCATGGTTTTTCATCCAATTTCATTGATTAGATTGAGGAAATTGATAGAGATTATTCATATACAAATGGATTAAGGTTAGAAAACGTTACCTATGACTCTCCTCTTCAAATTCCAGTGAAAATCGCCAAATCCCGAGCTCTCAATCGATTTTGGAGTTATTAATTTCAAACTCTCGGATTTTGGTATAAACAACCCAGGGATTTCGCACCTGTGACCTTGGGATCGCACCTGCGCAAACACAATCGCAGGTGCGGAAACTCATTAAAAGGCCTGGGGTCGCACCTGTGGTGGCTGGGTCGCAGGTGCGGCTCCGCACCTGCGGATATTCTTCCACGCCTGCGAGTCTGGCCAGCCTGAACTACATCTGCACATGCGTGCACCCCCTTCGCACCTGCGTGTCCGCATCTGCGGAAAAACCATCGCAGGTGCGAGACACCAGAACCAGAAATGGTTCGGCTGCTCTTAAAGTTCCAAATTCACCCGTTGGGCATCCGAAATAACCCCGAGGCCCCCGGGACCTCAACCAAACCTACCAACTGACCCTAATACCTTGTTCAAACTTGGTCGAGCCTTAAAAACATATCTCATAACATCAAAATCATCAATTATGCATAGATTTAAGCCTAAGAACTTATGAAATTTCTAGAATTCACATCCGATGCTGAAACACATCAAAACTCATCTGAATGACCTCAAATTTTGCACACATCACAAATGGAATTACGGACCTGCTAACACTTTCAGAATTCCATTCCGAGTCCGATATCAAAATTTCACCTATCGGCCGAAATCTCCGAAATTCTAACTTTCGCCAATTCAAGCCTAAATCTACAACCCACCTCGAAAACACATTCCGAACACACTCCTAATCCCCGAAATCACCCAACGAAGCTAACGGAGTCGACATAATTCCATTCCGAGTCCGTCTTCACACAGCTCTAGCTACATCCTGATTTCAAAGGCTAAAATCCACACTTAAGGACTATGCATCCAAAATCACTCCGAATTTCATCACTCAAAAATCGGGGTGCTAACTCTCAAAATGACCGACCGGGTCGTTACATCCTCCCCTCTTAAGAAAATAGTTCATCCTCGAACAAGTATAGAAATATACCTGAAGCTGTGAAAAGATGAGGGTACTGACTCCGCATATCCTGCTCGGTCTCCCAAGTCGCCTCCTCGACTGGATGACCCCTCCACTGAACCTTAACTAAGGCAATATTCTTCGATCTGAGCTTTCTGACTTGCCTGTCCAATACAGCCACAGGCTCCTCAACATATGATAGATCCTTCTCCAACTGGACTGAGCTAAAATCCAAAACATGAGTCGGGTCACCGTGATACTCCGGAGCATGGAGACGTGGAATACCGGATGAACCCCTCCTAGGCTGGGAGGCAGGGCTAGCTCATAAGCAACCTCCCCAACACGTCACAACACCTCAAAAGGGCCAATAAATCTCGGACTCAGCTTGCCTTTCTTCCCGAACCTCATGACGCCCTTCATAGGAGATACCCGAAGCAAAACCCGATCACCAGCCATAAAAGCCAAGTCACGAACCTTCTGGTTCGCATAACTCTTCTGCCTGGACTGAGCTGTGTGAAGTCTCTCCTGAATCACCTTCACCTTGTCCAAGGCATCCTGAACCAAGTTTGTACCCAACAATCGGGCCTCGCCCGGCTCAAACCATCCCACGGGAGACCTGCACCGCCTACCATACAAAGCCTCATACGGCGCCATCTGAATGCTGGACTGGTACCTGTTGTTATAAGCAAACTCTGCAAGAGGCAAGTATCGATCCCATGACCCTCAGAAATATATCACACATGCACGGAGTATATCCTCGAGAATCTGGATCATGCGCTCGGACTGCCCGTCTATCTGAGGGTGAAAAGTTGTACTCAACTCTACCCTGATGCCTAACTCCTGCTGAACGGCTCTAGAACCGTGAAGTGAACTGTGTACCTCTGTTTGAAATGATAGATACTGGGATACCGTGGAGGTGAACAATCTCTCTGAATAAATCTCAGCCAACCTCTCAGATGAATATGTAGTCAGCACTGGAATGAAATGGGCTGATTTGGTCAGCCGATCCACAATCACCCAAATAACATCATGCTTCCTCAAAGTCCGAGGAATTCCAACCACAAAGTCCATGGTGATCCGCTCCCACATCCAATCTGGAAGCTCAATCTGCTGAAGTAACCCTCCCGGTCTCTGATGCTCACAATTTAACTTGCTGACAGTTGAGACAGTTGGCTACAAACTCCACTATATCCTTCTTCATCCTTTGCCACAAGCCACAAATGGAATTACGGACCTGCTGACGCTTTCGAAATTCCATTCCGAGTCCGATATTAAAATTTCACCTATCGGCAGAAATCGCCGAAATTCTAACTTTCGCCAATTCAAGCCTAAATCTAGAACCCACCTCGAAAACACATTACGAACATGCTCCTAACCCCAAAATCACCCAATGGATCTAACGGAGTCAACGGATTTCCATTCTGGATTCGTCTTTATACAGCTCTAGCTACTGCCTAATTTCAAAGGCTAAAATCCACATTTAAGGACTATGAGTCCAAAATAACTCCGGATTTCATCACTCAACGCTCCGACAAGTTCCAATAACATAAATAGACATGGGAGAAATGGTTATTGGGGGATTAGGGCGCTAACTCTCAAAATGACCGACCGGGTCGTTACACCTGTTATTCTTGATAGCGATAACACTTTATTACAATTTACCGATAGTCAATTTTACCATGATATTGCACCAAGTGAACAATTAAATCATGAATATATGAATGCTCTTTATGGTAATCCAACTATTGAGGAAAATGATGATGAAAATATAGATTTTGATGAAACGCAATCGGATGACGATACACCCACTAGTTCTATTGTTGAAGTTAACCCAACTAATAATAATCCAAATGATGCTCCGTCTGACCCTCCTGTTACTACACCCACTTTTTTCTAGACAGCCTTCTAAACGGAGAGAAACATCTCTTGTTTGGCCATCTTTTATTCAACTAAGAGAAAAAAATAAGGCTAAGTATAAAACTTGTGGATTAGAGTTAGCTTTTAAATTTATTGGAGAATCGGGGGGGGGGGGGGGGGGGGTACGGGAAGTTTGACTAGACACATAAAGAAACACCCTAACGATAAAGCCAAATTTATTCAAATGGAAGTTTCAGCCGAGAGGATAAGTGTACCTAGTCAGGTTGACCCTAGTACCGGGTCAAATCAATTTCAACCGGGAATCAACATTGTTACCGGTGGAATTTTATATTACGATCCAAGAAAAGATCGTGAAGAATTGGCAAAAATGGTTACTTTTATGTGCTTACCCTATAGTTTTTCTTCTAACCCTCACTTTGAGCATTATGTTGGAAGAGTTTTTAATCCTACTTATAAAGGATGGCCTCGCACAACCATAAAGAGCGATATTTATAAATATAAACATGAATATGAACAATATTTACGCTATTAATTTACTCATATAAATTGTTGTGTTGCTATTACTACTGATATTGGTAGAAGTGGTAATGACTGTGATTATCTTACTATTAACAGTCATTGTACTAATGAGGATTGGATAATGCAAAAGCGCATTATTGCTTATATAATAATTAATTCATGTCACACAGGGAAGTTTATTGCTAGCACGGCTACGGATATTTGTAAATTTTTTTGCGTTAGAGATAAAATAATATCAGTTTCAATGGATAATGCTTCTAGTAACACTAATGTTATAGCCTTGCTTACCACTACACTAAATCCTGCATTTAGTAATATTTTTCACGTTATATGTATTTCTCATATTTACCATTAAATTGTCAGTGATGGTATGAGAATTTTAAATGTTGAAATTGAAAAGGTTAAAATGGCTCTTAACTGGATTTTTTATTCAAACAATATAAGTAGACTTAGAGAATATTTTAAAAGATGCGATGAATTTGGCCTAAGAGAAAGAAAGGTTCCTAAACCTTCTCCAACTATATGGAATTACATGTATGAAAGTTTAGTTGTTGCATATGAATATAGAAATCCAATAAACTCAACGTTTAATGCTCGTGTAGTTGATGATGATGAGCACCTTACAAATCAGGATTGGGCTAATGTAAAAATGCTTGTAGAATTTTAAGAAAAATTTCATATTGCTTACAAATGAATTATCTGGGCAATATTTCCAACTATTTCTAACTGTTTAGTTTGTCTTGCAGAACTTGCTACCTTGTTTAATCAATTTTCTGAGGGTGGGTTAATTTATGAACTTGCTATTGATTCTATGAAACAAAAGTTTAAAAAATATTTTTTCCTATTCCCCCTATTTATGGTTTTGCTGCCTTGTTAAATCCTACTATGAAATTGGGAGGTCCTCAATTTTGGTATGAAACCGTTTATAATGGTTTAGCACTTGAAGATGAGGAATTGTCTACACTTCCGGAAGCAATAACCTCAATTAAAATAAATTCTCAAACTATTTATAGTGTTTATCAACTTGCCTTAGATCAAGATAGACCAAATGTTCCAACTCCTACTTCTTCTAGTTCGCAATCATCTAAAAGAACTGCGGGAGTAAGAGCACTTAGTGCTTGGGCGGGGTTCAGGGGTTCTCAAGGTTCCACGGCTAGTGATTGTTCACAACTAAATGAGCTTGAAGTTTATTTGTCGTAGGGACTAGAAGAAGTGAATCTCGACGGCTCCTTTAATATTTTAGAATGGTGGAAGGACAAATAAAAACACTTTCCAGTTCTTTCAAGGATGGATCGAGACATTTTAACTATTCAAGCTTCGACAGTGGCATAGGAGAGCGTTTTCAGTCAAGCAAGACTTCAACTCGGTGATCATAGAGCGCCTATGAGGGAGAGCTTGGAAAAATCTGTACTCTTCAGAGATTGGATCCATTCGGAACGAAGAAACTTTGGACTTGCTGAATCAATACCAGAGGTAGACGAAGCTTACGAAGAAATGCTATTTTAACTTGCGGAGGATGCTGCTTCGCCTGGAAGCAGTGATGAACCAGATTCTTTTCTGCCACCACCAACGGAAATTCCTCCGGACCTGAAGGATTTATGAAATTTGTAAAAGATACAATGTAAACTAATATGTAACTTGTATTTTTGCACATTTTGATTAGTTTTTTTTCCTTTCAATGGTGGTATTAGCACCTCGTTGTGCTCATTCCATTGGGGGTAAGGCTGTATTCTGGGTCGGGCCCGGCCTAGGCCCGCGAGCCCATATGGGTAGTGGGCCTAAACGGGCCGGCCCGATTAAGCCCGGACCAGTTGGTTCTATGAGCCCAGGTGGGCCGGACCTACCATTTGACACCGCGAGCCCGCGACTGTTTGGGCCCGGGACCGGCTTCTAAGTGGGCCGGTTCAACTGGGCCTAAACAGGCTAAACAGGCCCAACGACTAAATTTAAAAAAAATTCTGAAAAAATTTCCAACCGTTGGAAACTTTAAAATATAGTCGTTGGCCTGAAAAATAGTCATTTGGAACTTTTATAATTACACTTTTTCCCTATTCTCAACTATAAATATCCCCTCATTCTTTCATTTTTCTCACAAAATCAACAATCTCTCTCAATCTCCCTCTAATTTTCTTCTATAATTGCTTACTTTATTGTTGCAATTTGTGAAAAATTGTCAAGTTGGTGAATTGAAGTATTCAAGTCTTCAACGATATATAATTTTCAACAAGTTGTTCGTCAATTCGGTAAATTTGTTCCAACTCTTAACTTTTAATATTATAGTTTTGTTTGTTTTATTTTGTATAATTATAATTAATATGGCCTATTCTTTGAAAAAAATGTTTGGTAAAAGTAAGGGAAAATCCAAGATTGGTGAATCTAGTGGCCAAGTTGTTACTCCTCCACTTCCCCCGGCTTCCCGACCCAAACCTGTTACCCGTCCTACCCCTGCTATTCTTGATAGCGATAACACTTTATTACAATTTATCGATAGTCAATTTTACCATGATATTGCACCAGGTGAACAATTTAACCATGAATATATGAATGCTCTTTATGGTAATCCAACTATTGATGAAAATGATGAGGAAAATGATGAAATATAGATTTTTATGAAACGCAACCGGATGATGATACACCCATTAGTCCTGTTGTTGAAGTTAACCCAACTAATAATAATCCAAATGATGCCCCGTCTGACCCTCTTGTTACTACACCCACTTTTTCTAGACAACCTTCTAAGAAAGACTAAGAAAGATATTGTCATTTTTTTTAATGTCATAATAATAAAATTTTATAACACATTCCTTTGAATATCTCATTTTGTGTTTGAATTTAAATTACAAAATATAAGTCACAATTATATAATATAATTTACAAGAAATTGCCTTAAATAAAAAAAATTAAAAATAGTTCGGGCCCACTTAGGCCCACTAAGGCCCGAGGACCGACCCACTTAGCCCGGGACCATTTGGGTCTAGGCCCGTCCCAGGCCAGTTACTACACAAAGGCCCACTTAGCCCGGGACCGGTTGGGACCGACCCACATAAGCCCGACCCACTTATCCCGTTTAGGCCCGGGCCCGGCCCAGAATACAACCTTATCTGAAAATGATGGGTCTGAAAAAGAACGACGATTTGGAGTGCCTGAAGAAATCCTAGATACCCTTTGACTAGCTATATGAACGATATGGTCATAGCAAATCCTATCGTATCTACCATGATGAATTCTCTCTCACTTCCTTGGGTTGTATTCATCGCAGGGTTTTTGTTTTTATCGTTTGCTTGCGGGATATGATAGTATTTCCAATGAAAGGGGACCGAATTCATACCAGACTGGCCATGGTAACAAAATCCCTAATGGAGGGGGTCGAGGGGCAAACATACACCATTGTCCCTATGATCATAGCATACATACATCGGTCTTTGGACCGCTGCCAGAAGGGATTCAAACACTTCGAGGGTTGTAATATGCTGCTACAGGTTTGGTTGTTAGAGCATCTCCAGAGAGGTCAATACCGTCAAGAGTTTCCACGAAAGCCGTGGAATGACCATATAACTTTCCATCACCCTAAGAGAATGACCTATATCCCAAACAGGTTTACTCAACCAGAAAGTGCTACAGAATAAGTGCGGGTTTTTTGACAATTTGATTGAGGATCAGGTTCAATGGATGTTCGAATGGTTCCCTACTGACGAGTTCATCATCAGGTTTAGGGACGTTCCGCACTTGGTGTTGATCGGGTTAAGGGGAAAATAACCTTATGTTCCCATCAGGGTTATGAGACAAGCAGGCAGGAACCAAGTCATACCACAGATCGTTAAAATGAGTCATTATAGGGTAGATTTTCAGGATGACAACCTCTTATACAAATGTGAAGCTCAGCATATGTGGCGCCTAAAGATTATTTTAGAAAGGGACACCATCGAGCCAAACCGATATCACGCAGGGCACTTGTACTTTTACCCATCATGGTTGGAGGACTTCATAGCAGCAATAATCGAGCCAGGGGTCGGTCGAGGAAACAGAGTCATAGATTGTAACGACCCGGTCGGTCGTTCCGTAGAAATTTCATTATTATTCTTGTTTTTGCCTTGTCATAGGTTTTTTATACTGCTTATGATGTGTTAGAGTCGGTTGGCTCGGAATCGGAATGGTTGTAGTGAGAACTTAGCCATTTAGTCTTTTAAAAAATATAACCTTATAGTTGAAAAAGTCAACTGAGAGTTGATTTATTGGTAAACAATCTTGAAATGCAGATTTTATGGCTCGGATAGCTTCTTTAGGTGATTTGGGACTTAGAAGTGTGTACGGAATATTTTTGTGATGCCCGGTGTAGAATTAGGCTTGAATTGGCGAAAGTTAGTTTTTGGTGATTTTCGATCGGCAGTGGAAAATAGGCTATCAGGGTCGGAACGGAATTCCGACAGTTGAAAAAGGTTCGTAATGTCATTTTGGATATGTCTGCAAAATTTTAGGTCAATCGGAGTTGTTTTGGATAGTTTCGACATTGTTGGTGGATTTTAGAAATTTCAAAGTTCTTAGGCTTGAATTCGGCGTGATTTTGGTGTTTTGATGTTATTTTTAGTGTTTTTAGAGTGCAACTAAGTTTGAATAATCAATTATGATGTGTTGATAACTTTGGTTGGGGTCCCGAGGGGCTCGGGATTGATTTCGGGTGGTTAACGGGCATTTTCGGGCCTTAGAGAATTGCTGGTTTTCTAATTTTTGTGCAGCAGGAAATCCTTCACTGCGATTGTGTGAGGAGAGACGCGATCGCGTAGTTCAAATTGAGAGGGGAAGAATTTTGCTCTCTGCGATTGCATAAGTGTGTTCGCAATCGCAGAGGTTGAGCAGGTTGAGCAGTGCGATCGCGTGGAGCATGTTGCTGTCGCGTAATGTAAATGAGGGGGCGTGAGTGAGGAAGTTGGTCATCGCGATCACGTGAATAGGGGTGCGATCGCAGTGGGCTGGAAATTGGAGCTCCGTGATCGCATGGCTAAGTTTGCGATCGCAGAGAGTATTTTTGGGCAGCTGAGAAATTGTGTTGCGCGATCGCGATGTGGGTCCCACGATCGCGATGAATAAAGAACCTGGTAGTATTAAAATAATCCCTCTGCGATCAATACCCACTTTTCCACCATTTTTTATCGGGAAGAAGCTTTTGAGGCGATTTTGAAGAGAGGAAATCATTGTTCTTCATTGAGGTAAGGATTTTGGATACTAATACTCGATTATATGTGATTAAGGAACAAAATATCAGTGTTTAATCCATGAAAATCAGTAGAAAAGGGTGGAGTTAGGGCTTGAAACTAAGAGACCTTCTAGGGAGGATTTGAGGGGTCAAACGAACTACGATTTTAGAGTTCTTTATATGTACGGACTCGTGATATGATGAAGAACATTTTGGTATAAAAATTTTCGAGTTCCGAGATGCGGGCCCGGGGGTCGGGTTTTGGCTAATTTCGGGTTTTGTGCTAAAATTGATATTTGTCAATTGGAATTCATTCCCTTAGCATAATTTTATGAGAAAAATCTGATATTTATAGATTTGGAGCACTCGGAAGTTGATTCGAGAGGCAAGCGGGTTGCAGAGTACCTTTTCGGGCAAGTTTGAGGTAAGTAATGTCTTTAAATCTTGTCCTGAGGGTATGAAACCCCGGACCTTGCATCCTTTTACGGATTTTGGAATGCAAAGATTGGAAATTTGGAAATATTTTCCTTTTTAGGCAACTATTGAGTTGCGAACCCGATTTTGAAGCCTATGCTTAATAGTATTGATATATTTTGATATAATTTGGGTTGTAAGCCATGTTTGGGCCCTGTGCCGATCTATTTACCCTTGGGGGCTGTTTTTACTATTTTCCTCACTTGATATGTTATGATTTTCACTTAGTCTTTTCTTGATAATTGTTTTGACACTCAGAGTATTTTGATATTATTTCTTGAAAATGAAACATTGTTTTGGGTCGAGAACCCGGTATAATGATGGCCCGAGTGGCATGTTGAGAGTGTTTGACTGAGTGGGGCCGCGGGCCAATATTGTGAGGATGTTATGATACGAGAGAGGCCGAAGGCCAATATTGTGAGTGATTTATGCCATGATGTGGCTAGCCGAGGGCCAATATTGTGAGTGATTTTAACCATGATGTGGCTGGTCGAGGGCCAATATTGTGAGTGATTTATGCCATGATGTGTCTTGTTATAGCACTTGGGCTGTAGGAGCCCCTCCGGAGTCTGTACACCCCCAGTGTGCGTAGGTACCTACTGAGTGCGAGTGATGCCCGCAGGGCTGATACTGAGTGACTGTGAGGTTGCCTGCTGGGCTGATACTGAGTGACTGTGAGGTTGCCCACTGGGCTGTCACTGAGTGACTATGAGGTTGCCCGCTGGACTGATACTGAGTGATGGTGAGGTGCTGAGGGAAATTGTTACGAGAAATGATTATGGCCCAATGGGCAGATTTATGATGATTTTACTGAGTTTTTGACTGTGATTCACTTCGTTTTTCAAACTGATTTTACTGAGAGTTTTACTGAGATATATTGAAATTATACTTGTTTCAAAGGATTCTGGAAATTGGTTTTCGAACTTATGTATTTGATGAATACTTTATGGTGACTTGGTGTTTTACTGTTTTTGTGAATTGGTGTATCTGTGCTGTGTGCTTCGTATTTTTCAGACTGTGATTTATTTTCATTACTACTGAGTTGGCGTACTCATCATTACTCCCTGTGCCTCTGTGCATAGATCCAGGTACCGGTTTAGAGCAGTAGCTGTCTTCGTTCGTATTCAGCAGCTTACTGGATTTCGAGGTAGCTGTTCAGCGTCCGCAACTTCTCAATTTCCCTTCCTCATATAGTATTAGCACTTGATTCATCGACACTTATTATGACATTAGCAGAGTTAGTTTATTTTCTTAGATGCTCATGATCATTGACTCCAGTCTTGGGAGGATTGTTTAGAATGTTAGATTATTATTGGGGCGTAAAGACTTAAAGAAATTATTTTATGCTTTGTTGTTGCTTGTTATTGATTATTGAAACATCATAATAGAATGGATGGGTAGTTTGTGATGGTTGGCTAGCCTAGTTCCACGATAGGCGTCATCACGACCTGTTAGGATTTGGGGTCGTGACATAGATGAAGATGTCGAAGCACAGGTGAAGTATAACCGACTACGCAAAAGGGTTCGAGAGTCCAAGGTCGAGCATCTTGAGCAACACAAGACTGATATGGGATTAGTCAATGAGTGGAAGGAAACGACTACCAGATCGAATGAAAGGTTAGAATATTTGGAGTAGGGTCTGATGGAACTAGAAGGGAAGATGAGGAAAAGAGTCATAGACTGCTAGAATGATGAAGGTATCGAAGAAGGACATCTAGCAAATGACATACCTGCTGCTGGACATGCGCGATCTGGGGAACCTGATCGATGGAGCCAAGAGAGCCAGTCCTGGAGAAGGTCCTTCTGGGACCAAGTAGATTAGGTTTATTTTTTGCTTTTCAAATGTAATAAAGTCAAGTGTCATTAGTGATTTATCTTATTTAGTGTCGTTTAGATTCATCTATTTTACATTAATGAAATGAGGAAATTATTGGCACTGAATTTATCCAAATCAACTTGTCGCTAGGTCTACCTCGGGCACAATGAGGCTCTGAAATTAGGACGCGAATTTACATTCCCGCACTATGCGTTTAAATTGCAAATACTCTTTTTGGAGCCCTTGCTGACTTGGTTACCTTTAGCCTTTCTTTCCTTTTTTATTGTTATTCTCATTCCCCAAGGTTGGTTCACACATACTGGGATCATCAGCATATCACACCAGATCTAGGAGCCCTCCACCTCCTCCTTCTCCAAGTGCATCCAAAGGCAAAGGGAAAACTAAAATGGATAATATAAGTGGCGACAACATCGCACATGCTGAGAATGTGGAAACTTTTGATGGACGGAGTACTCCGGCACCAAATGACTTGGTCTTTAGGCTTGAAAAGAAAATACTTGAACTACAAGGTGAGCTTGATCAGGTCCGTAACTTGGATAACCTCTCCCTCGCACTAAACGTCCCAGATGTCAACCATCCAAATACCCAAAAACTGGAACCTCCCCAGAATGCATCCGACCAACGCCCGCAGAATCCTCTCGTACCCCATGAATATACAACCCCTCCTCAAAATCCTTTACCCATACCTACGCCTCATCAACATCAGCATCTCCCGACTCAATATCCGTAGACCACTTACCACACTCCTCAGAATACCCCACAACCTATCCCCGATCCCTAAAATTCAACCAATGATCACCACTATACCAAAATTCTTGGCCTTCACCAAAACAACCTCATATACGTGGAAACCTTACCCCCACCCTACTCAACCAATATCATATACACCAGAATCCGCCGACAAGGACCTGCTCATTAAGAACATGGCAGAGGATCTCAAGAAACTCACAAGCCGAGTTCAGGGTGTTGAAATAGGCAAAGGAATTGAAGGACTGAATTATGAGGATTTGTGCATTCATCCAGATATGGAACTGTCGGAGGGTTACAAACCTCCCAAGTTCGAAATGTTTGATGGAATGGGTGACCCAAGGGTTCACTTGAGAACTTATTGTAATAAGCTCGTAGGGGTTGGAAAGGACGAAGGGATTCGCATGAAGCTATTCATGAGAAGCCTCATTGGAGATGCCCTATCCTGGTACATAATCCAGAACCCCAAGAAAAATGCGCTAATTGGGTGAGCATGGCATCAGATTTCATGGACAGATTCAGATTCAACACGGAGAATGCACCTGATATTTTCTATATCCAAAACCTCAAGAAGAAACCAACTGAGACTTTCCGTGAGTATGCTTCTCGGTGGAGGTCAGAGGCAGCAAAGGTAGGGGTGTGCATTCGAATCGGTTTATCGATAAATCGAATCGATTATTTGTTATCGATTTATCGATATCGATTTATCGATTTCGATTTCGATTCCGAAAATTTTCTTATCGAGCTATCGATTTCGATTTCGATTTTGTCCACTTAGCTTATCGATTTATCGATAAATCGATAAGCTAAGTGGACAAAATCGAAATCGAAATCGATAGCTCGATAAGAAAATTTTCGGAATCGAAATCGAAATCGATAAATCGATA
>ML406059.1:0-35571 GCA_005239525.1 Nicotiana knightiana
AAAGCCGTCGAGTTCAGATATATCCCTCGGTGCCACAATGAGTTAGCCGATGCGCTGGCCACCTTAGCTGCAATGCTGCTGTATCCAGGTAATGTTCACATAGACCCGTTGGAGATCCAAATCAAGGAAATACATGGTTACTACAACACGGTCGAAGTAGAGTCTGATGTCCAACCATGTTATCATGATGTTAAAATATTTTTGAAGACAAAAGAATATTCCGAGCAGGCCAACGGAGACCAAAAGAGAACCATCCGAAGGCTCGCCAGCAGTTTCTTCCTAAATGGGGAAGTGCTGTATAAAAGGACTCCCAATCTAAATCTGTTAAGATGTGTAGACGCCAAAGAAGCCGAAAAGATCATGGGCAAGGTCCATTTAGGATTATGCGGACCTCACATGAATGGGTACGTCCTCGCAAAGAAAATCTTGCGGACCTGATATTATTGGGTGACCATGGAGAAAGATTGTTTCGGTTTCGTCCGGAAGTGCCATAAGTGTAAAATACATGGCGACAAAGCTGTCACTAAGAAGGTGGTGATGGATTTCGTGCATGCTAATATCATCTATCGTTTTGGTATCCCAAAAACTATCATTACCGACAACGCTGCGAATCTAAACAGTAGCTTGATGAGGGAGGTATGTGAACAGTTCCAGATAATACACCGCAACTCGACTCCTTACCGGCCCAAAGCAAATGGCGCCGTTGAAGCAGCAAACAAAAACATCAAGAAAATTCTCAGGATATGATTCAAAAATCCTGACAATGGCATGAAAAGTTGCCTTTTGCATTGTTGGGATATCGCACGACCGTGCGTACATCGGTTGGAGCTACCCCTTACCTATTGGTTTATGGCACTGAAGCCGTAATACCCACTGAAGTCGAAATTCCTTCCCTTCGGGTTATTGTCGAAGCAGAAATTGAAGACAATGAGTGGGTCAAGACCCGACTGGAGCAATTAACTCTGATTGATGAGAAAAGAATGGTTGCAGTGTGCCACGGACAATTATACCAGCAAATAATGGCCCGCGCAACTCGTTTTAAGACGTATCCTCCCATACCACGAAGAAGCGAAAGGAAAATTCGCCCCAAACTGGAAAGGTCCATACATCATAAGGAAATTGCTACCAAAAGGAGCGTTATACCTGGGGGACATCAAAGGAAATGACCCCGAAACGGCTGTCAATGCAGATGCCGTCAAAAGGTATTATGTTTGATCCTCTACATATTTGCAAGTGTTCTCCGGTTGGGATGACGAAGGCTTTCATTCTCGCTACCCAAACAGCATTAACCCTTTTGCAAACCCTTTGAGCCGATTACTCTTCTTGGATTACCCTCTTTGGAACCCGAAAATATTATTGGAGAAAAAAGAAATGTTGAAAAAAAAAAGGAAAACCGACAACAAAAGTTACCTGAACTACGTTCGACTTGATTCCGAAAGGATACATAGGCAGCCTCTCCCTGGGGTTCAGTCACACCAAAATAAAAATCCGCATCTCCCCAAGAGTTTAACCTGGGGCATATGTTAGAATATGATTGGTGATAATTTCGCTGAAGAGGTTCCAAAGTTGTAATTCAATACAAATTCTTCTCACCAAAATCCTGTTCAAGTCCTTCCGATCAATTGGTAAACATGCTGGAAGATACAGTGTCGAATCTAGTGCAAGAAAATGAGAGAAACAAAATGAGAGAGTCTTATCGGTGAAAACCCACACGGGCACCGTGAGGCGACGGTAAGCAGAGAAATTAAAAACGAGAGAGTCTTGTTAGTGAAAACTCACAAAGAGCACTACAAGACGATGGTGAGAAGAGAAATGAGAGAGGTTAGTTGGTGAAAACCCGCAAAGGACGCCACTGATCGAAAATGATAATGGGTCATTGATCCAGGGCAAGGTTTCTCAATCTCGAGGTAATAGTTGTGATGAATTTCTGAGAGTCGGACGGTTTACACGGATCAGGCATCCAGTCCAAAGGGCATGTCATGTTCATTGAAGCCCGCATGCACTCCAGATAAGTCTTTATTTTCTTTCCCCGAAAGGGACACCTCTTGTTTAAATTCGTTGTCCATTCTGTCGTTTATTTTTCTTTTGAATCCCTTTCGGTCTAACTCTGTCCCGAAACTAAGGCAAAGAAAAGATGGCAAGACTGATTTACAGGGCTCTCATTTGACGCGGGTCAATATGCAAAAGGCACCCAGCCTCGTCAGGGGCATCGAGTCGATCCCGACTGGCCACAATGGCCGATGATTCAAACTCAAAACCTTGAAAGGAGAAAATCAAATTGAAGTGCCTATAAAGGCGAATGAAGTTGAAAGGTTGAACCCCGCGTGGCTAACCATCTTGGCAAGGTTTGAAAAGCCGAAGTATTCCTAGTGACTTAAAGTTACAATTGGAAGAAAAGTCAGAAGTGAAAAGCCAATAAAGGCGAAATAAAGTTGGAAATGTTAAGTCCCACACGACTAACCGTCGCAGCAGAATTTGAGAGGCCAAAACTCCCCCCTAATACTTTGGAAATCCAAAAGAAAAGCAAGTGAAAAGCCTACAAAGGCAAAAATAAAATGTTGGGTCCCCCGTGACCGATCGCCATGGTAAAATCTAGGAAGCCAAGGTCCTCGGGATTAGAGATGAAACCCAATCCCCAGCAAGCAAACAAGCAAGCAAGTGGTTGAGATCTCCATCAAAAGAACTGAGATCAAGCAGTTGAAAATCAAGGCCGCAAAACCAACCACCGTTTCAAACTAACAAATTGTTCTTTGTTTGAAAATAGGAAACATGTGCAAAAGCAACCGTGTAAAAGCAGGTGCAATCAAAAGGAATTGCACAAGAGCTAGAAAGAGCTCTGCAACATTGACTCCAAAGAAAGGGAAGTTTTCTCCAAAAAAACAAAAATCTTTTCCCGCATATATATAAAAAGAAGAAATGAAGTTGAATAAGATGCAACCCTAAAGTAGCATAGGGTCCTCAACCCCTAGACAAACATTTTCCAACCAAAGATATCCCAGTCCCCAGTTGATGCCAACGTAGGGCCCCGCATCCAAGCGGACAACATCATAACCTACTGATCATCTTCAGACATTGGCATAACCCAGAATCTCTATTTCAGGCAACAACATAACCTGTTAACCTTTCCAGACCCCAGCATAACCTGGGGTTCCTCCTGACAACAACATAACTTGTTGACCTTTTCAGACCCCAGCATAACCTGGCGTTCCTCCTGACAACAACATAACCTGTTGATCATCTTTAGACACTGGCATAACCCAGTGATCTCTATTTTCAGGTAACAGCATAACTTGTTGACCTTTCCAGACCCCAGCATAACCTGGCGCTCTTCCTGACAACATCATAACCTGTTGATCATCTTCAGACACTAGCATAACCCAGTGATCTCTATTTCAGGCAACAGCATAACCTGTTGACCTTTCCAGACACCGGCATAACCTGGCGTTCCTCCTGACAACAGCATAACCTGTTGATCATCTTCAAATATTGGCATAACCCAGTGATCTCTATTTTTAGGCAACAGCATAACTTGTTGACCTTTCCAGACACCAGCATAACCTGGCGTTCTTCCTGATAACAGCATAACCTGTTGATCATCTTCAGACACTAGCATAAGCCAGTGATCTCTATTTCAGGCAACAACATAACATGTTGACCTTTCCAGACACCAGCATAACCTGGCGTTCCTCTTGACAACAACATAACATGTTGATCATCTTCAGACACTGGCATAAACCAGTGATCTCTATTTCAGGCAACAACATAACCTGTTGACCTTTCCAGACACCAGCATAGCCTGGCGATCTCCCTGATAATAGCATAACCTGTTGATCATCTTCAGACACTGGCATAACCCAGTGATCTCTATTTTCAGGCAACAACATGACATGTTGACCTTTCCAGATACCAGCATAACCCGGTGATTGTTTCTTCTCCAGACACTGGCATAACCCCAGTGATCTCTTTTCCACAGGCAACAACATAACCTGTTAACCTCCCCCGGCATAACCTAGTGATCTTTCTGACAACAACATAACCTATTGATCATCTCCAGACGTTGGCATAACCTAGTGATTTCTTTTGTGACAACAACATAACCTGTTGATCCTTCCCCAGACACCGGCATAACCTGGTGATCTCTTCTTGACGACAACACGAGCTACGATCTTTTCCAACATAGGGTCTCCAATACCTAGTTGATTTCACCTTTTAGGCATAGGGTATCTACCCCCTAATCTTCATTCACTCCGGGTACACAGTTCCCCGCCTTTTATTGCTTTCAAAAATAAAATAGCACATATTTTATTACAATAACTCACAAAATTTTCCTAGTGAAAACTGGGGTAGAAAATTTCGTTCCTTTGTTTTGATTTTGTGCAGATTACGTTTCTAGAACATTGGAACTCGAGATGACCAGAAGAATAAGTTTCGATCCAAAATAACAAAACAAAAATAATAAAGAGAATATTGAATCCAAAAGTGCACAAACAGGGAGGATGTGGACTATTCAGGACGAGATTGAAGTCATCCGTCCAGTATATCCCGCTTTGATCCGAGGAACGACAAGACAAAACCAGCACCTGCGACCAACAAGCATCAGGATCCAGGTCAGAGTTAGCAAAAGATCAAGACCCAGTCCTAGATAGGAATCTTGTAATTTAGCAGCTGATAGGTTTTAGTTAGTCCTCCGTTTTGTACTTGGGTGTAATAAGGAGATCAACAGCAGTAACAGCAGCAACCACAGTGAAACCACAGTTACTGGGTAGTCCCAGCTACCAAAACCTCCAGAACTACACTGACCTGATTCCTTTATAGTCAAGGATATGTAGGCAACCTTTGAAGCAGGGTTCGGTCAAAATTTTCAAAAACGCTTCACAATGGAACATATGAATAGGTAAAAGTCGTTTATTGCTGCTCACTTTGTCTTCGCCCGAAAACTCTTCGTGTTTCCGAGCAAAGAGGGGCAGCTGTGAGCATGTAATTTTTACTCGCCATATTGTCCTATAAAAATCTCAATAAATCAATTGATTTTATGAATTTTTGTTGATTTTTCAATGATTAATTGTGAAAGATTTGTATTTTTTGCATATCCATAATTCATCTTTTTAAAATTGTCAGAAATTGCATCACTATTATCAAAGAATTATAAAGTTATAATTAACTAAATAATAGACGAATGATGGTTATTTAATGTAATGTAGTTTTAATAACTAATTACTAAAATTAATCATTTTTACTCAATAAATCATAGATTAATTAGGAATATAGAATTGGTTGTCTTATTCTTGATTAATCTGTAAATAGATGAAAATAAGGTCTAAATTAATTACTACATTTTTTTTGTGTGGATTAAATTAGATTTTTTAACTTAATTAGTTAAGAAAAGCAAAATCGGACCTAGGCCAAGAAATACCCAGGCCCAATCCCCCAACACTCAAACGACCCAGGCCCAAATGAACCAAACCCGGCCAGACCCCAAACCCTCCAAAACGACCACGTTTTATTAACTCAAAAGATCTCAGTCGTTCATATTCCCAGATCCAACGACTGGGAACCATCCAATCTCATACTATATATATGTCCAAACCACACCCCACCCCCTCATTTCACCAAAGCATTACACCAACCCCCCTGCACGTCTCTCTCACATCTTTCTAAATACCAAACCCTAGCCGCCACCCTCCGCCTGCCGAAAATCGCCTACCGGTGGCGGACGACCTCCAAACAACCCCAAACTTTCACCCTATGACCCTCATCCTCCCCTCAATCACCTCCCACTACTGGTTTCCCCAAATAAACACCCAAATCTCTTCGATTTTAGATCTCAGAAAATAGAAACCCTAGCTCTCCTATGCCGGCCGACCTGAAGACTTTTAATGACTCTCACCTACATGGGTCGACAGCTCTCACTAAGGGCTGTCAATTTCTGTGGGTTTGAGTCATTTTCAAACCCTGCCGGAGTCCGGCCAAGGTCCGGCGATCTCCCATTTTTTCCAGCCAAACCCTTTAACGGGTATTCTTCTTCCTTATTTACTGTTTTACATGTTACTAAAACCTAAAATTGTTGTTAATCACCATTTTTAGATTATTTCAGTTTAGTTAACTTCTTTTCTTTCTTTTTCCTCTCTGTTTTCTTCTTTGCTAGTTGCTGTTCGTCTAGCTATTATTCTCGAGTCCCTGAGTGATTATGTGACTAAGAAAATCATGAAGAAATTAATGGCTAACCGCTGTTTTCATTGTCCCTTTTGGATGACTGTTTGTTTTTCCTTTTTTTCTTTTCTTTTGTTTAGTTTTATTCTGTTTAGTTATGTAATTAATTCAAAACCTGGATGGATTTCATTTCATAGTAGCTAACTTAGGATTTTATTTACTATATCAGTGCGTATCTATTTCCTATCATTAGCTCACGTTGGGTTAATTGACCTTGTGTATTGTTAGTTCAATCATAAATGTTTAGATTAACCGAACCCTGTTTAGATATTTGAATGACAAAACTCAGGTCTTGATGTATTTGTTCTTGATCAGATCCTCTTGAATATCCTGGTTGATTGACTGGTTTCTTATGTGCTCTCTTAGGGGTATTAACTCGTTAGATTAATCAGTCCAATTTAATATGAATATAAGATGACTAGGACTCTTTGGTAATTAGTCTCCTAACCTCTTATTTTATTAATAAAATCTTATCCTAACAAGTCAATTACCCTTGTGAGTCCCTAGCTTTGGTCATTGATTAGGCACGCTATCAAGACTAGGATATTTAACCACATAATTAGAAACCAACTCTAAGAACCTAATTAACTAATTAAGCTAATTATCTAATCTAACTTCCTAAAAAGAGACTAGACTCCTATTTTCATTAAGGGTTAAGTATAATTTACTAAGTTAGAATTAACCAACACCTAGTTAACCTCATTCTCAAAACAGGTCCAAAATCAGTAGGGATTAGGCACCCTAATTAATTAGGTCTAACAACTTAATTATTTCTTTTAATTTATCTAAGACAACTAGTTAGGTTCAATTGTGCATTTGAGTTAACTAAGTTTAAGAATAATTGATTCACTTAGTCTCACATTTAAATAATTCCAACTTATTCAATCTAGAAATTAACTTAGGTAGCCTCTTAAGTAATTAACTAAAAAAATCTGTTTAAGATAATTAGTTTGAGGTTAATGGACTAAAACAAATTCATTTAACCTAGATTAAGAGAACTGAGTTGACTAACCTCCATTGAGTTTAATTAAACTGATAATTAAATGACTTAAACATAGATAGTTAGTATGAAAGCTAAATCTAGGCATTTAATCAATTAACCTTTAATTAATTAACTCAACCTCAGTTAAGAACAACTAATTGTCATCTAAAGGGCATAACTAGTGTCAGTTAACTATAGTTAAATGATAACCCAAGTAAGTCACCCTGGTTACCTAATGGTAAATATAGGGGCTTCAAAGGGGTACATGAGGAAATATATATTAGGAAATCAGATTCTTAAGGATAAAAAGGTCTTTTCTAAAGTAAGAAAATTCTTGAAGAGGGGCAGCTGTCCCAAAGATAAGAATAAGAGCTGCCCTATGTACTATTTCAGCTTTTTGGATGAGGAATATGCCAAAGCATATCCCATCATTGAGCTCCCTATAAATATACTTTCTTTCTACATATTCTGGACAAAACTTTACTTTACTTTTTGAACAAAAAAAGGGCCCCTATTGAAAATCTGGATACAGAAATTTTAGATACACACACACAGTAGAAATTCTATACAAAAAGAACACTGGATTAGGTATAGAAATATCTGAAAAAATCTGGTTTACTTCAGTCTTGGTATTCTTGAATTTGGGTGGTAGCTGACTGGTTTTTCTGGGTTTTTAAGAGTTTATTTGGTTGAAATCAATTTTCTTGCTAGGTCTTGATTCAATTTCTGGTTCCAAGCTCTCACTGTCTGGGTTTCTCTACTGCTGGTTTTGTTTCCTGTTAGTTGCTGTGTTTGTCTCCAGTTTTTAGCATTTGACATTTATTTGGTCAAATTTCTGTTGCTTTTACTCTTAAAAAAGTATGTATCAGTTCATCTCTTCTTAATGAAATTTTTGGACTAGAATCCTCATTTTCTGCTCACTGTGTAAAACTGGCTGTTCTGATGAATGAAGTTACTATTCCCGTTTTGTTAAATGTGACTGTGTAGATGTTTATTGGCATGATAATGGCTCTGTGAGTGTGATAGGTAATGTCTTGGTGTTATTATTTCTCATGTTGGTGCATGATTGTTTTCTTAAGATTATATGTATATAAATGTGATAAGTACTCATGGTCCTATATTAGGAAACAAGCTGCATTAAGGTGTTGAATCTAACCTTCTCTTTGGTCAGAGTCCATCAATAAGAATGCAGAAATATGCTCTCGATTGAGTCTCTTTGGTCAATAAAAAGATTCAATAAGCAAGTCTCTATATAGTTTAGGATATTGGCATTAGGGTAGATGAATATGACTTCTTAATAGTCAAATTCACCCCTTAGCAGTGCACAAACACTAGTATGGTTGGTTGAAGTTTACCCTTTTTAAAGGGTATAAAACATGTAATTAAGAAGGGAATTAGAGTGAGGAATCTGAACCTTTGATTGGTCAGATTCATTCTCTAAAATGCCTAAGTGAGCAAGTCTCTATATGATTTGGAATTATGTTGAATTAGCACTAGGGTAGATGAATCTGACTTTCTAATAGTCAAATTCACCCCATTAATAGTGCATAACAGTAGTTTAGCTTTTTTTGCTGAAAATTATCCTTCAAAGGATATAAGTGTGTAACGAGATGGAGCTTTAGGAAAGTGAATCTGAAGTAACAAAATAGTCGGATTCACTCCTCAAAATCCCCATAGTAGTCAAAGTATTTGAATAAATGCTTGCTGAAATCTGTTGCATGACATAAAGATGATTGTTAAAGAGTCTAAACAAAGTAATATCACTGGGTTTGAATCTAACCTTTTCTATGGTTAGATTCAGTCCATAAGAAGGCATGAACATATTTTGTTCTCATATGGCATCATTAAGGTTGAATCTAACTCCCTTTTGTGACTAGATTCATCTCACAAAAATGCCCAAAGGTCTGTCGTTAATACTGTCCAAGTACTCAAACTTTGGACTTATAATTAAAATGCAGGTTTAAGTCTTCGAAGGACATGTTTGCTGGCTTGCACAGGAGCAGCAACTAGTTTTGTTTTTCCCTTCTTTATTTTTCCTATTAGTAAATCAGTATTACTATGATTCAGGAGTAATGTAATAGTAATAGCATATCTACAGTCTTCTATGTACATTTCGCCTTTTTTCAGTTGTAAATATGGACTGAACTATATAAAGTTTATGATCAGTTGTATTTTTCTTAAATCAGAAACGTTTATTACTATAGTAGTTATGGTCCATACATGCCAAGGTCACCCGAGTTGGGCCAGACTCGTAAACATGGCCCAATTGATCTTGGTAGTGTCTGAATTTCAGGCTATGGGGCCTGGAATGTTAGACCCATTAATTGTGTTAAACAATCTGTAACCAATCCTTTTTCTCTTCTGTTGTCATTTAGCATGAGAAGTGTTTTCATTCACGAAATCCGCTGTAAATTTCTCAATACTGAACACAAATGGGTTTTCAAATCGATTATCAAAAAGGTAGAATCTGAAATCCGGATCTTTTCTTAAACTGTCCGCTCTAAATAAAAGCAACCATAGTTTAATTCAGTTTTTTAGGCTTGTTCTGTCACAAAATTTAAGACAAAATTCCATGTTAGATCCATGATCTGTGTATAAATACTCTTGTTTAGTATATAGGAGTAGATCAAACGGTAAAGAACTCTTGTACATGTAACCTTATATTCACAATTCAAAATTAGCCTTATTTCTTACTATATAGATGTGAGATGTGTTAGTATGTTTGTTCTTAACTGTTTTTTGAATCATGTCCAAATGGCCTAATTAGGATGGCCTAAAGTGATACAATTTGGGGCTTAAATGAGGCCATAACCCAAAACATGTTATCTTTAGGCTATTGAACATCATTTTAGGTAATCCTTAGGTAGAATGAACACCTTTACTTTGAAACTTGACAAAAATCGAGTATTACTTCAAATTACCTTAACCTACACTTGGGAGTGGCAACTCATGCCCCCGACCCTCACTCCAAACAACTAATAAAACGCATATAGCAACCACGGGTGCATTTCATGTGACGTGATTGCAATATGTCCAAAAACAAACAAGTGCACGCCATCGTGACTTGTTTCAAGATAAATCCATAAATATTAAAAGCGGCTAAAAATCACAATAGGTTTAAAATATGTAAATAATTAGACAATTAGGCCAAAATTAATAGTTAAGCGACCGTGCTAGAACCACGGAACTCGGGAATGCCTAACACCTTCTCCCGGGTTAACAAAATTCCTTACTCGGATTTCTGGTCGCAGACAACTTACAACAGAGTCTAAATTTCCTCGGTTTGGGATTTCAATAAACGGTGTTCCGGAACATCGTCAAAAATCCGGATGGCGACTCTGAAAACTAAAATAATACAAAATCCGAATAATGTCACTTAAAGTGGAAAAACTCCCTTATTACCCTTATCGGGTGGTGAAAAAGGAGGTGTGGCACTACCCTGCAATCATCATAAAACACAAAAGGGTGATCTTTTTCTAGCAATTTACACAAAAGGTTAGCAATCTTGGAAAAGTCTTATAAATCTCCGGTATAAATCGGCATGCCCAAGGAAACTTCTGATTGCTTTGACTGATGTGGGTGGTGGAAGTTTTGCTATCACATCAACCTTCACGCGATCCACCTCAATGCCCTTGCTTGATACCAAGTATCCCAAGACTATAACCTCTTGTACCATGAAATGGCACTTCTCCTAATTTAGTACCAGATTAGTCTCTATACACTTTTTCAACACTCTCCTTAGATTTTTAAGGCAGTCATCGAACGAATTTCCCACTACTGAGAAATCATCGATGAAAACCTCCATTATTTCTTCTACCATGTCTGTGAAGATGTCCATCATGCACCTTTGGAACGTGGCAGGTGCGTTGCATAGGCAAAATGGAATTCTCCGAAAAGCAAAAATCCCATAGGGGCAGGTGAATGGGGTCTTCTCTCTGTCCTCTGGTGCAATAGAGATCTGATTATACCCTGAGTACCCATCCAGAAAATAAAAATGGGACCTCCCTACCAGTCTGTCTAACATTTGATCAATGAATGGAAGTGGGAAGCGGTCTTTCCGAGTGGCCAAGTTCAACTTTCTGTAATCCATATAGATTCGCTAGCCTGTGACGGTTCGTATAGAGATCAATTCATTCTTATCATTTTTACCCACCGTCATTCCACCCTTCTTTGATACACATTGCACTGGGATAACCCAGTTGCTGTCAGAGATGGGGAATATGATTCCCGCATCTAAACACTTAATAATTTCTTTCTTTACCACTTCCTTCATATTGGGGTTCATACTTCTTTGGTGTTCTCTGGAAGGTTTGTGCCCATCTTCCAGTAGAATTTTATGCATACAGAAGGCCGGGATGATCCCCTTGATATCTGCTATGGTCCACCCAATTGCAGTCTTGCACTCTGTCAGCACCTGCAAAAGTTGTTCTGCCTGCACATCTAACAAACTAGATGAGATAATAACATGTAATGTGGAGTTAGGTCCTAAGAATGCATACCTGAGATGGGCGGGCAGTGGATTCAGCTCCAACTTTGGTGGTTCTTCTATGGATGGCTTGGTTGGAGGAGTTTCCCTTTCCTCTAAGTGTAGGGGCTCAAATTCTAGTGGTCTCTTCCAAAAACCTTTGCCCTCAAGAGCGAGCACCCATTCCGCCAATTCTTCACCATTAACCTCATCTTCGTTCGTGAGGCAAGCTGATAGAGGATCCTCAATGTTCAAAGTCTCATCATCCTCTTCCAAGATTACATCCACGACATCTATTAAAGAGCAATTGGCGAATTCACTTGGTCGCCTCATAGATTTCTGCACGTTGAATGTTATTTCCTCATCATTTAATCTCATCTTGAGCTCTCCAGTTTCGCAGTCAATTAGAGCTCTCCCCGTGAACAAAAATGGCCTTCCCAAGCTTGGGCTTATAATTTTTGGATGCTCCAATAAGTTTTATAGTACATAAATGTTAGTAACTCAAATAGATCTTAAACAAGAATCAAATCAATACTAATGCTAATTAAAGACATTCAATTCTATTGTACTATGAATGAAAATAGTGTTGGATATCTATTTTTAAGTTTTCTCATTGTTTAGATAAAATGTATAACTTATTTTTCTTTTTGTGGTTAGTCATGTAAATATAGTACTTATTCAGGGGCGGATCTAGCATATACTCCGTGGGTTCAATTGAACCCATAACTTTCGACGCAGAATAAAAATGTATATGAAAAAATTCATTAAAATTACAAAAATAGTAGAGATGAACCCATAACTTTCAAATTATAATGGGTTCAATGCTAAAAGTTTTAAAAGTTCAACCCATAAGGTTTAAATCCTGGATCTGCCTCTATACTTATTAGTCATAATTTTAAATTATGTTTGTTTACATTATGATTTATTATAATATTTATTTTATGCGATTTTATTATCTTTATTGTTGAATATTTTAGTACAATGCCATGACTCATCTCATATTTATGTTATTTTATTGAAAACATCTTATATAGTTCTGTCTTACTAAGATTAAAGAAATATGCGGAGCACAAATTTTACATTTTGTGCTATGAAGACTTTATGAAAAAAATCCGAAAAAACCCGAAAATCCGAGATTAAAAAACCCGGATTGTATTGGTTTGGTTTGGTATTTAATTTTAATAACCCGATACAATTGGTTTGATTTGTCCAACCCGACCTATGTACACCCCTAGGTTTAGCTCTTCCAATCCCGCGCCTTTTATAGATAGTCAGGGGCATAAGATTTATGCTTGCCCCCAAATCACACAGCGCCTTAGAAAATGCAAAGTTACCTATAGTGCAAGGAATTGTTAAACTGGGTGGGTCAGACAACTTCTCAGCAATGGGTCTCGTCACAACAACACTGCAAGTCTGAGTTAGAGTAATTGTGGCCAAGTCTTGGAAGTCAAACTTGCGGGACATCAAGTCTTTCATCATTTTCGCATAACCAGGAATCTCGTTTAAAACATCAATCAATGGAATATTTACCTGAATTTGCTTCAACATCTCCAAGAACTTATATTGCTCATGTTTTTGATATTTGGCCAATCTCTGTGGGAATGGTGCTGGAGGTCATTTCTTTCCTGTGATTTGGTTTTTCTCTTGTTTAGGCATTGCCTCCACCACCGGTTCCTGTGCTGTCTCAACCTCTTTCTCAGCCTCTTTTTCTTTGTTGGCATCTTCCTGGGCATGTTGTATTTTCACCTCAGTCAACCCTGCTGAATCATCTACCTCAATGGGCACTGGCACACGTGTCTTAGTAGGTCTGCTTTCGCGAGCTATCTCTTGATCCAAGTCTAGGTCTCTACCATTACTTAGACTCACTGTCATTAGCTGCTTCGGGCCTTGCTCTTTCAGATTTACCTGAGTGTCTGCAGGTAACGTCCCATGAGGACGATTATTCAGCATCATCAAAATCTGACCCAATTGGACCTTAATATTCTTGATAGTTGACTCGTGTGAATCTACTCTTGCATTTATTTTTGCATTAGACCCAATCACATGCTACATCATTACCTCGAGTCTAGCAAACCTATCTTCCTGTCTCCCATTGTATTGTTGTCGAGGTGGATGATAACCCTGTTGCTGATTCTGATTGGTGTAGCCCTGTTACCTTTGGTAAGGCACCATATTTCCTTGTGGTCGCATGACCCCCTTATTACTGTTATTATTGTGCTGCTGGGGCGCTGGCCTATATTGTTGATTCTACTGACTCCAATTTTGACCACCTAGTCTCTGTCCCCCATAGTTTGACACATAATTCATGTTTTCCGGGTAGTGTTGGTGAATACCATCAGCACTCCATGGGCCACCAAATGGCTGACTAATGCAAGATGTACATAAGCCCCCATTGGTTGTATAAACTATGTGCACCTGCTGTTTCTGACCTGATTCTTCAACCTTTTTAGTGAGGATTCTCATTTGTGTCATCAGTGTGGCCATATTTTCAGCTATAGAATTAGCTGGATCTAAGGCCACTGAGTGGACCACTGGAGTGATGGGAGCGTTTCTGGTTGTCCATCCCGAATTTTGTGCCATCTTGTCGAGCGAGATCTTTCTCTCTCTGAATGTTTTTGTCACGCCCCAAACTAGGGGAGGCTCTACTGGCCCTCGATACTGTATTCGATCGAGTTAGCCACTAAACATACTAGCTAACTAAACTGGGGGCCCAACAGATCGGGCAGCACAACATCTGAAATACTAAGCCTGGACCGTTAAGGTCATGACCCGAATAACAATAAGCCATATAAACAAAGGTAGACATGCCAAAATAATAAAGTACTAGCTGGCCGACGAGGCCGCGACTGAAGACATACATGCCTACACACATATATATACATGCCAAGCCTATGGTCTGGNACGAGGCCGCGACTGAAGATATACATGCCTACACATATATATACATGCCAAGCCTATGGGCTGGAGACTGAAAGCTGCAAAAAGAAACCCAGAATACTGTGTCCACAATAGCCTCTAAGAGTGTCATAAGCGTTGTCGGGACAAGGCCCCCACTATACCCAAACTATACAACAAAAGTAACCATCTTATGGAAGCTCCAGGAAGAGGTGGAGCTTACCAACTCACAGCTGAACCCCGAAATCCTACTGGAGGGGTCGATCAGAGTCCCTACCTGGACCTGCACACACGAAATAAAAATGAAGTGTCCCCAGGAAACGGGACATCAGTACGAACAAAAATGTACTGGTATGTAAGGTAGAAAGTAGAATCATACATAGCTGATGTAAAAAGGGTAATAAAGATACCACTTGACACTGAAACTCTGATAGCCTCCATGGCCGACATCCGACCTCATAGTAATCAAATATGCATGGTATGCTCGTGTAATCGTATGTCATGAATACATATATATTGATGCAAATGCATGACATACCCAACCAAATGCTAGCAATGGCGGTCTCTCCCGGTAGCTAACCGGTATCATATTGCCAACCTGTGGCCATCTGTACAATATATATAGTCTTTCGGGCAAATAGGCCCCTTACCTCCGATTATAGCTCGAAGTCCATGCATAATATGCCATGTATGATATGAACTTTGAATGCACATAATAGGCCATAACAAGAACTTAGCCAATCTTGGCTCATTGGTACTCTTGTTCTCATAATCTCATAATCACCTTCGTATCGCATACAAATGTCTCGGTGAACCTCATATGTTTTTTGAATAAGCTTGAAAACTTAACTCGACTTTTAGAAAGATAACTTAACTCTTAAGATGTTCATAAAAAGTTTAAGGTGGTTCACTTAGTCCTTATACCTGATTTCTTGATAATTAGTAAAAGAAAGTAATCACTTTAAATATTTAAAATATACTTTAATAAGGAAGAAGTACTGATCGCAAATACTAAATGCCTTTATTTTTAAGTCACATAACCCAAATACGAATAAGAATTCATATATATGGACATATAGTTAAGAAAGCCGACAAAATGACATATATAGATGTCGAATACCCTATTTAACCGAACGAGTGGAATATCAACCTAATAGCATCATAAAAATACTTCAGCTACGATCCCAATGCCTTTCTCAGAAGGTCTTCCTAGTAATAGAATAGTAAAATACCACATTTGGCATCTTAGGAATTTTCCAGAATTCGTGCTAAAAGGAAGGACGGAGCTTAGCCTTAACATACCTTTCCAACGAACGTCTGAATGCTGGTAGTTCCTTCACGATTGTTGTTCCTTACGTCCTAAGCTTCGCAAACACTATATATATGAAGCTTATACGCACCTATAAACAGTTCATAATTGAGTTTAAATCAGCAGATTTTCCATATGACCCTAACTTGACGAAACATCCGTAGAACTTTGTAAAAACGATCATAAAAGAGTCCGAAGATGATTACCTTGGCAAACCAAGTATAAATATTGAAGAACCAGCAAGAATAATAAGTTCCTATCTTCCAAAAATAGCTCCAAACACAGCTAATAGAAGGGGGAAACGATTGCAAAGCGTAGAGATTGTGTTTCTAGGCACGGGGGCAAACTTTAACGAGAGAAATCGTTAAAAACTCACCTTGATCACTCAAGAACACCATGNTAGATTTTCTATATGACCCTAACTTGATGAAACGTCCGTAGAACTTTGTAAAAACGATCATAAAAGAGTCCGAAGATGATTACCTTGGCAAATTAAGTATAAAGCTTTAATAACCAGCAAGAAAAACAAATCCTATCTTCCAAAATTAGCTCCAAACACAGATAATAGAAGGGGAAAACGATTGCAAAGCGTAGGGATTGCATTTCTAGGCACGGGGGCAAACTTTAATGATAGAAATTGTTAAAAACGCACCTTAATCACTCAAGAATACCATGGAACCCTCTCTTCAGCTTTCTCACTGTTTTGGGACGAAGATGAAATGTTTTGGGGTCTTAAAAATCGGATTTTCCGACTTATACTACCTGTTTGACACGACCCGGTTCGCGACCCGGTTCGCGACCCGGTTTCAGCCCGGACAGTATGTGGTAAAACAGTCATAACTTCTTAATCCGATGTCGGTTTGATGTAAGGTTTTTTTGGTTGCGAACTAGACTCGTAGACCTTAGATTAGGTAGGTTGTGGGTCTCATAACTCTTTATATATTGGGAGAAATGATCTGATACATTTGACCCAAAGTTTAGAAAATTTATTAGAGAAATTTACGATAACTTTTGCCGACCTTTATTTCGAAACTTGCTTGACTCCAAAAATTAACATGTGAACAGTGTGATATTATAATACCTCATAACACATTACTCCTAGCATATTAGACACTCTTCGTCTTATCCCACAGGTGCAAGTTAACTTAAACCTTTCGAGAGCGCGGGGTGCTACCCGAGCCATTTCTTTAACCACGAACCTTTGTTTAAGGGATTCCTTTGACCTAAAGCTTTAGTTTAGTTCCTTGATATTACCACACATTTTCAGTATTATTCTCCCAATGTGCTATACCCAATCAGATATACCTAATATAACAACATCACGTTACGTATATTACGTAAGAGAAGAGAAAAAAACACATGGGGTCTCACAGTTTTACTCAAGAATGCTCCACCGGCTGAAGCATCAACATTAGCCTTCACACTATCCGCTAGCCCCATGTAGAACCTCTGCCCCAACATCTGCTCAGGAATACCATGGTGTGGACATAAAACCAGCAGCCCTTTGAATCTTTCCCACGTCTCTTGCAATGTTTCTATTGGTTACTGTCTGAAGCTCAAGATCTCATCAATTTGCTGAGCAGTCTTGTTGGGTGGATGAAATTTGTTCACAAATTTCTTGACTAATTCCTCCCAAGTAGTGATGGAATTTATGGGGAGTGAATTGAGCCAAGTTTGAGCTGCTCCTGTCACAGAGAATGAAAACAACAATAGTTTTATTGATTCCGGAGTCACGTTGTGTTGTATTTGTGTTTGACAGATTGAAAAGAAATTCTTTAAGTGTTGTTGAGGATCTTCAATGTATGACTCCGTGAATAGTCCCTTGTTTTGCAACAAATGCAGCATATTGTTTGTGATTTGGAATGCATCAGCCTGTATCTGCGAGACTACAATCGCGGTGGCTAAATTGTCTTCTGTAGGTTGTTCCCAATCATACAATGCAGCCTCTGGCACAAGAGGCGCCACCACCTGCTCATTTGGGTCCTCCACGTTATCCCCATTATCTCTGTTGTTTACCAGATCTGCCATGTCTGGTGCAAGTTGTTCAGTTGAGTTTTGTTGTTGTTTGATTTTCATGTTTGCCGATTCAAGGCCTTGAAAACTTTTCTCAGGATCTGATAATGCTTCAAACACTTCACCAGTTCTTGAGGAGTTTTTAGACATGCACCTGTAACACCCAAGATTACAAACGTTAAAATTTTAATGTAGTTGATTGAAAGTGAAGAAAATTGACTACACTAAGAATTTTTGCACTTCTTTTAACTGTAATTGATAACACCGTTAATTCCCTGGAAACGGCACCAAAATTTGATCACATCCAACTATGCCTTATAAAAAAGGACTAAGCGATCGTTGCAAATATAATCCGGTCTACAAGTCCGGAGTCGAATTCCACAAGGAATTAACCTATCAATTATTGTTATCAGACTCACACAATTCAACTTAATCAACTTCCACAGATATTTAAATAACAAACGGTTGGTTTTTTTACTAGCTATTACTTAATGAAACTATAGTAACTAAGAGCTAACTAAGAACGGTTTGTAAACAATAATAGGAATGATCTAAGGTTATGATTTTTCCTATTGGTGGAATCCCTTCCCGCTATGTGTGGTCTAAATTTGCCTAAACTTCTCTATCGATTATGAGCACTCTGACTGCCGTAAAATCTCTCCCGAGTAATTACGACAATATACTAGACATACTCTCCCGAGTTACGCTAGCTAACTTTAATTACAACTCACTTAGATCGCACCCAAGGTTTCGTTATCCCCAATCCCACCTTTAAACCCTTCGTTATTGATCCCTCATATACGTCGGGAGTGATGTTGTTCAACAACTACCTAAATATGCACTCTCTCCCGAGTAATACATACTAAATATGCACAGCTAATTGAGGGGCCTTCACAACAAGCATGTAGTTGAACAAATAGAGATTAAACTTTGGCAAATCTATACTAACATAGCAAGAATTTCATCCTTCAATAGGTTCCATCAAAATCCTAGATTAGATGTTTAGCTACTCATATTAAAACAGGATAAAGCAATAAGATGGTTCATAATTCACAAATTAATGATAAAAAGAAGAAGAATGAAAAACTCTAATGATGACTTTATCTTTTCTCGCTTATTGTTGCCTCCAATTGAATCTAAAACAAGCCTGAAACTGACTTTGGGCGAGTTTTTGGGTTTATATAGGGTTAGATTAAATTTCCAGTGATTTACACTTTAGCCCTCAAACTTCTTAGCAGTCTCACACTCGACTTGCTATCTCCCAACAACACATATAGAGCTGCCAATACATGCTGAGTCGGGTTAGACAGCCCAGCCCATGTGAGTTTTAGCAATTGACGAAATGGGATGGGTTAGCCCACCATTTTGATGGGTCAGCCCACCATTTTGATGGGCCTTTTAATGGTTATCCCACCTAGCCCTATGTGGGCTGCAGGTCCCCACAGGTCGGCCCATCATTTATTAAAATATAAATTTTATATTTTTTCTCTAAGTTCTAACCTAAACAAAGATAAATATTTGAAAGTTAAAAAATATCTAAAAATTTCGCAAAACTTAATAACTTCTTATATTGTTCCAATATATCACAATAAACACTAAAAAAATAAAAGGCAAGACTATATTTCATTCACTAAAAGTCAAAACTCAAAACAAACGATTCAAGAGAACGTCCATGATGCTTATGGGATATCCAACACATCATCTTCGTCAAACACATTTGAATCCGCTTGTGACAATATTGTCTTAACATTTTCACTTTCATCTACATCTATAATTCATATGCAATATTAATTAGTTAAATAATAAGAATAATTAAATTATAAAAACTAATAATATTCAAATTCACATAAAATTGTTTTACCAGTTTTAGCTTAGGAAAAGTCGTGCAACCAATTTCGAGTAGTAACAAGTGTTTGAACATTTTCATGATGGATGCAACTTTTGTACTTTGTCAAAACACGCCCACAAATGCTAATATTGATTCTGATGCTACAATGGTAATAGGAATACTAAGTACATCACGCATCATTACTGAAATCATTTTCTATAATGGTACTTCCAATACATGACAATATCCATCTCTTGAAACTTCTCAAAATTAAAGTTAAATTCCTCTATGTAAATTATGACTTTCCATCGCTAGAGGCAGTATACTTTTTATATTTTACTGTATATATTTTAAATAAACATTTTTATTAAGCCCAGGGGCCATCCTAGCCCAGCCTCAGTCAAGTCTCACGGGCCACGGGCTTATTTGGGCCGAGCTTAAAAACGTCGTTTTTAAATTGGCTCCAAAACTTCTAGTCCAACCCTGCTAAATCACAGGCTGGGCTGGCTTTAGCCCGTAGCCCAACCCTACTAAATCACGGGCTAGGTTGGGCTGGTCATACGGGTCAAACCCATATTGATGGCTCCAAACACATATATTAGATAATTGTGTCCATCAAAATTTAAACAGAAAAACAAATCACAAACATTTTTATAGTTGTAATTTGAACCTTAATTTCTCATAATTTTTACCCTATTATATTGGTGGCTAAACAAAATCTGCCATACATCATTCACTCCCAAGCTATTACAATTCTTGCTATAAGTCTCAAAGTATAAAAAATATATTATGTGATCTCTTATATTTTGTATAATTTTTTGTTTATAGAGTTATTTGACATTTGTGTTGTTGAAATGTGGAAAGTATCTTATAAAATAATTGTTCAACCAGGGATGGACCCACGTGGGATCAAAAGGGTTCGTCTGAACCCCTTCGCAGGAATAAAATTGTGTACATAGGTATATATTATCTTTCTTTTAATAAAACTCTTATATGTGTTTTTAGTTGACACCACTTACCACAAAGACCTTGTCCAGCCCACTAGCAAAGTGGGTTTAAATTTTCTAGAATACTTAAGTTGTAACGGTAATGACCCAGGGGGTTATTTTATGAATTAATATTCCGTTCTAGGTTTATTAGCCATAAAAAGACTAATTTTAATTACCTCAATTTGCGTGCACATCACGGGCATGAAACCGAAAAGCTTTTATGTGAAAATATAAGAAATAATAATTTTTAGAATTAAAATTTGATTTTAGTTGACTTGAGTCAACATTTTTAGTAAATGGACCCGGATTTGTATTCCGACAATCCCGGGAGGTCCGCAGTAAAATATGGGACTTGGGCGTATTCCCGGAAATGAATTCCGAGGTCCCAAGCCTTAGAAATCAATTTTTAAAAGAAAATATTTTGCTGAATTATTAATGAAATAAAGAAAAGAATTAATGTTTGAAACCATTGGTATCGGGCTCGTATTTTGATTCAGGAGCCCGATAAAGATTTGTTTATAGTATTTGAATACTTATTGTGAAGTTTGGTGAGAATCGGAGTTTATTTGACGTGATTCGGACGTCCAATTGAGAAATAGTGAAATTGAAGTGTTCTTGAGAAAAATGATGAGTTTTGAGGTTTAATTCATAGATTATATGTTATTTTCATGACTTGATCGCACGAGCAAGTCCGCATGATATTTTTAGACTTGCGTGCATATTTGGTTTAGAGCCTCGAGGGCTTGGGTGAGTTTCGAATAGGTCTAGGTTGTGTTGCACTTTTTCTTTCTTATGCTTCGACGTCGTTTCTTCAAGCATGAATGATATCATATTGAACAAATGAGCTCCAATTTCTGTTTTGAATGAAGTATTAGATCCGTATCGTAATTACTGAACCGTAACAAAAAGAATCGTTGAATTTGGACATCGTATGAGGATTTTATGGTCATTTTACTAAGGTTGCTAGATTTTTCAGATTAATTGCGAAATTGCCACTGGCAGCGTATTTAAAAATCTACACTATTTGCAAATATTAAAACCTTCATATCTCAATCATTATAAGGTCAAATTGAATGATTCAAAAGTCTAACTTGATCAGAATTTTACAAAGAATTTATTGGAGACATAAAAATTGAGTTCCGGGATTGTTTGGTATGAGAAACGAGGCAGAATAGCTGGCAGAAAAATATATAAAACTAGGATTTGTTCATTCAATCATATTTTGAGTTGTGGAGCTCAGATTTGGGCAATTTCACCATAGGTATTGGGGTAAGTATTCTCTACTCGTTTTTTTGTTATATTTATATTACCTAATGTTTTTCATCACTTTTAAATCAAAAACTAAGAATTTTCATGGTAAAAATTGAGGGTTTGAGTAGAATTAGGGAATTTTGTAAAAATCGAATCTTTACCTCGAATTGAGGTTGGATGTTGAAACTAATTGTATATTCGGGCTCGTGGGTGAATGGGTAAACATAAATTGGTCCGAACCTCGAGTTTGGACCAAGCGGGCCCGGGGTTGACTTTTAACTTTCTTTGAGAAAACTTCGAAAAAATTATAATTTTCAGTAAAGCTAGTTCCTTTATCATTAATTAACGATATTAAGTTAATTATAGTTAGATTCGAGTGTATTGGAGGTGAATTCAAGAGGAAAAGCTATAATTGAACAGTGAGTGGCCTGCGAAGTTGAGGTAAGTGCTTGGTTTAACCTTGACTTGAGGGAATAGGAATCCCCAACCTGATTGTTATGTGAAATTGCTTGTGTGTATAGGCGAAGTAACGAGTACCTATGCACTAAAAAATTATTGTTTACCATGATCCCTTTTTCGTTTTCCATTTATTTGCTTCCCGGCTTGACTGTTTTATGATTGTTGAGGTTTATATGGTCAAGTGATGATCTTTGCTGTAATAAATCTAAGACCTGAATAAGAGTCACATGTACTTTTGTCTTGATGTTATATAGATCAAGAATGCATTTGGATTATCTTTTTTATGCTTTTCTTTTTAAGATTTAGTGAAGTCTTAAACCTTAGACCAATAAATAAATAAAAAGTATTGATAATATTGTAGAGTAGGACCACAGACTTTAAAAATGTAAAACGGTAGGATAAGATAAATTATTTGGAGCTCATTAAATTTAGGTCATGAGTGAATAGATGAAACTATTCATTTATAGGCGGCTTTTAGAAATATGTTCAAGTACGTAATTGAATTATTCCGCATATGCTACTTGACTATTTGTTTTCATTAGATTATTGCCAAGTATTGTTGCACGCGTGTTAAAAGTGTTGGCTGTTCCATTGATTTTGTTATGGTACATAAAGGTTGAGCTGGATGACAGTGTTATAATATTTACATATATTCTGGTTGGTTTCATTATGAAATAATATTGGATACAGCTTGTGAGCTATACTGTGTTATGTTTACAATTGTTGAGATAAACGTGTTGTGAAAGGCTTGGCCTGAATTGTGAAAGTTTTTGATAAATAAATCAAATGATAATGATAAGGGTGGATAATATGACAGTGATAAGGGCAACCAGGGGAAATAAATGATAGTGATAAGGGCGGACATGGGAAATAAATGATAGTGATAAGGGTGGACAGGGGAAATAAATGATAGTGATAAGGGTGGACAGGAGAAATAAATGATAGTGATAAGAGTGGACATGTGGGATCGAGTTGCACGCCGCAACAAGACAGTGATGAGGGAGGATATTTATGTTTTACTGATTTTAATTATAAAGATTTTGAAGCTTTATTGTTTTACTCTACTGTTTCTCATATTATGCACGTACAATTGTTTTAAAGTAAAGTTTGGAAATTTATGTGGGATCTTGGTCACAACTGAGGCCTGGAATAGGCGACTGAGTTATTTTATTTATTCATTATTGCAGTTATATTTTCTTGTTTGCGTAGGATTATTTTATTACTTTATTATATACATATATTGTCGTAGGTTAAGTTATAATTGTCCCGCCTTAGCCTCGTCACTACTTCGTCGAGGTTAGGCTCGACACTTACTCAGTACATGGGGTCGGCTTTACTGATACTACACTCTGGACTCTTTTGTACAGATCCAAGTACCGGCCAACAGTAGAGATTTTAAGTAGCCGCTATTCATTATCCGAAGACACGAGGTATATCTCCCGGCGTTCGCAGATCCCGAGAGTCTTCTCTTAGTTCGTAGAGACTGTTTTATATTTCCTCAAAACAGTTATATTATTTCTTTCAGCCATTATTTGTAGTATTCTTTAGTAGTTCGTGAATTGTGACACCAGGCCCTGCGACAGTCTAAGAGTTATTTATATAATTAGTTCGTGGCTCGGTTTATTTATTTGTTTATTATTTTACATTTGGAGTTATTCTTTAGAAACCATTAGATTAAGTTTACTTTAAATTTATTTTATTATGTTGAAATGGATAATCAAAGTAAAACAGCTAACCAAATTCTAACATTGGCTTGCCTAGCAAGTGTGGTGTTAGGCGCCATCACGATCCCTAAGGTTGAGAATTTTAGGCCATGACAGTAACCAATGTAACGATCCAACCGGCTGTTTCGAGAGATGTAGCCATGTTCCCTCTTTTATGCTCATTTTTGTACTTCACTGTTGTTTTATGACTTATCGGGTTAGTTGGTTCGGATCCGTAGTAGAATTAGGCCTGAAATGACAAAAGTTAAAATTTTGGAAAGCTTGACCGGGAGTGGACTTTTTGATATCGAAGTCGAATTGGATTTCCAGAAGTTGGAGTAGGTTTGTGGTGTCATTTATGACTTATGTGCAGAATTTGGGGTCAATCAGACGTGATTTGATAGGTTTCGGCGTCATTTGTGATATTTAAAATTTTCAAAGTTCATTAGGCTTGAATCTGTGTGTAATTCATATTTTTGATGTTGTTTGAGGTGATTTGAGTGCTCGACTAAGTTCGTATCGTGATTTAGGGCTTGTTGGTATGTTTGGTTGAGGCCCCGGGGGGCTCAGATTGATTCCGGGTGGTTAACGGACTTGGAGTTTGATTTGAGGGACTGCTAAAGTTTGGACTCAACTGGTGTGATCGCACTTGCGTGAGTTCTGGCCGCAGGTGCGACAGGAGGACCGCCGGTGCGGAAGTGAGGGAGATCAGCAGAGTTCGCAGGTGCGAAGGCAGCTAGGATTAAGTGGTTCCGCAGAAGCGCGTCCATAGGTGCGGAACCTGGAGTGCAGGTACGGGCCCTGGGGAACTCAAGTGACTTCCGTAGAAGCGGAACTTTCACCGCAGAAGAGGATTTTTAGCCGCATGTATGGAAGACCTGGGCAGATAATATAAATACGAGACTTCGATCTTTTTCACCATTTTGAGCTCGGACTTAGGAGGTTTTTTAGAGGGGTTTTGAAGAGATTACTGAGGTAAGTTTTTTGTATTCATTTTTCTTCAATAATGATATTTTCCCACTGATTTTCCACCTAGTTGGTGTGTTTTTGAGGTGAAAATTGGGGGTTTGAGGCTAGGGATTTGGGGAATGAATTTTGGGGATTTGAAGGATCATTTGGTGTCGGATTTTAATAAATTTGATATGGTTAGACTCGTGGGTGAATGGGCTTTCGGGTTTTGTGACTTTTGTCGAATTTCGAGACGGGAGACCGGGGCCTGGGTTTGTACTGATTTCAAATTTTTGGCTATAATTTAGTAATTTTCTTGTGGAATTGATCTCTTTAGCCTATATTAATTGTATTGTACTGCTTATGGCTAGATTAGGGACGTTTGGAGACCGATTTGAGAAGCAAAAAAATTTTGGAGTAGAGTTTTGCTCGGATTGAAGTAAGTAACAGTTTTAAATCTGGTCCTGAGGGTATGAAACCCCACATTTTATATTATATGATTGTTTTGGGGGTGACGCACGTGCTAGGTGACGGGTGTGTGAGCGTGCACCGTGGAAATTGGGACTTGGTCCATTCCGTGAACTGAAAAATTGAATAAACTTGATGTTAGCTATATGCTCTTCATATGTTATAGATATTTAACTGTGAATCATGTTAGAGACCATGTTTAGGCTATGTGTTGGTACTGCTGGGACCCATAGAGGCTGTGTTACAGGTCGAATACCCGCTAAATGTTATTTGTATTACGTCTCAGCTTCTATTTGCATATCATATCTCAGTCTCTATTATTCTTGTTGATACATCATATTATTCTTGTTTGGGCTGATTTTCCTGATTTATGAGAGCCCGAGATACTGGAGAAATTGATGACTGAGTGAGGCCAAGGGCATGATTGTAAGGATATTTATGGGACCGGACTGCACGCCGCAACATGTTTCATGGATATATGTCATGATTGGCTTGATACAGCTCTTGGGATGAAGGAGCCCCTCCGGAGTCTGTAGACACCCCTAGTGAGTGCAGTTACCTACTAAGTGCGAGTGCCAAGTACTGAGTGACTGTGAAGAATGGGTGATTGTGAGGTTGGAGTGAATGAGAGGACTGAGTGATTGTTGCCTTGAGAGGCTGTACATGGCATTTTTTTGTTGTTGCACATAATTGCCATACATCACTTTTTTTGGAAGAACTTATGAAAGATACCTTTATCTGGTTTTTACTTAAATTTGGTTATTGTAACTGATTTGATGAAAGCACGTCTACTTTCCTTGTTGAGACTACTGAAAATGAATTACAACTGTGTAGCTCGCCATTATCTTTCAGTTTCTTATTTATTATTGTTACTTACTGAATTGGTTGTACTCATGCTACACCCTGCACTTCGTGTGCAGATCTAAGAGTTTTTGGACGCGAGAGTGTTGATATTTCGCGTAGCTTTCTGTTGGAGATATCGAGGTAGCTTCCTGACATTCATTGTTTCTCCTTCCTTATTCTGTATTTTGTTGTATTTGGATTCAAACTGTTATAGTCGTTTCATTTTTAGTCGGACTATGTATAAATGCTCATGGCTTAGTGACACCCCGATATTGTGAGCTATTTTTTCCGCACTTGTATTCTTGGGTTTTATCCTTGTTTTATGAAAACTATGCTTATTTTAAATATGTTGATTTATCTTTTTGTTAAATATTAAAAGTATTTTGAAAATGTCGGCTTGGCTAGTACCATTGATAGGCGCCATCAAAACTGGTTAGGATTTGGGCCGTGACAACCAGTCACCTGCATTTATAGGCACTACTTTTTCTCTATATACAACACTCTCTTCTTTTTCCTGTATACATACGACATAGGAAAATTTCTACTTCTCCTACATTTTTATCTTTTTTTTGCTATATACATACCACATTAGGAATTATCACTTTTAGCCCGCATAAATAATTATTTATATTCGGTAGTCGATAAAGTGTATAAAATTTGTAACAACTTTTGTACATAACATACAAAATATATATATATATATACAAAAGCTATATATTTTTCGGCTATTATTTTGAGAGCGGACATACAATGTCATTTTTTCAAGTTTTTATTTCTCCTTTTTTATATAAACAAATTTGGGAAAGAAAATTATACCTTTTGAATAAAAATTTATTTTGTTGACGTCTTTGTATATTTATTTATATTTTAAACCCGCTTGATAAAGCACTCATCCTGACACCATAGGCATAGTAAAGAACGTTATAATAAGAGAAAATGCTTAGCTGTGAATACATGATTGTCTGACTAGCCAGTTTGAGTTTCTTTTCTTTGACCGTCCAGGATCCATTGCAAGTTGCTCCTTTTTCTATTTTTTTGCTTAAGATACTGTGCTAGCGTTTGGTTATAAATTCTTAAATTTATTTTGAAAAATTTATTTTGGGTGAAGTTTGGCTTGAAGATAAAAATGTGTTTGAACATACATTTTCAAAATATATTTCTCAAATTTATTTAGGAAAAACATGTGTATTATTAGTGATTTGGTCCAAAACCAGCTATTGAACTAGTTTTGGGATTTGAAATTTTGCCAAAATATAGGCAAAATCTATGGCCAAACATGTATTTGCCAAATAAAATCCAAGTTTATTTTGGCAAAATCTATGGCTAAACGGGTCATATATGTGGGCGTTTGGACATAATAATTGTAAAATTTCAAAAAAAAAAGTGAAATTTTTTTTCAAGCCAAAAATATTTGAAAATTAGAGTTCTTTTCGGACATGAATAAAATTTTTGGTTGTTTTTGAAGTTTTGTGAGTGATCTGAGTGAAAATTTTGAAAAATATCTTTTTAGAGTTTTTAAAATTTTCAAAAAATTTCAAAATGCATATTCAAGTGAAAATTAAAAAATTTATGAATAAACATAAATTTTGACAAAAGTGAAAAATTTCTTATGTCCAAACGGGCTCTATATTACTTACTACTAATTACTTCTTCAATTAGTTAAGAAGCAGACTAGATAGTACCCATCTAAGTTTGTTTGCTTATTTGTTCTTTTTCCTGTTAACTCTTGAATTGGTACCAGAAAGGTTGTCATATTCTTGATAGTTTAGGCATGCCCTTTTTGTTTTGATACCTTGTTTCTAAGATCAAATGTTCAAACTCCCTTTTCGATAACAACAACATCAATAGCAACAAACCCACTATAATCTCACAAATGGAGTCTGGGGAGGGTAGTGTGTATGCATATGCAGACCTTATCCTTACCTTGGGAAGGTAGAGAGGTTGTTTTCGATAGCCCTATCAAATTATTTTTTCCTCTTAACTCTAGAATTGATTTTAAAAAAAGTTGTCATAACTCTCTGGGTTGCAAGCACACCCTTTTCGTATTTCTACTTTGTTCTCAATTTAAATGTTCAAGATTCCATTTTGAGATTCCCCGTCAAATTTGTTTTCTTTGTTACTGTGGTGATGGTTCGGAGTCATAGTCTTGCAACTTAGGTGTGCTGTTTCTGTTTCTACTTTGTTTCTCAGATTCAATGCTCAAATTTGCTTTGTCTGCTGGCTTTTTGGAATTGGCTTTGAAAAGTTGTCTCCTATTGTTGCAATTCTAGGCATGCCACTTTTGTGTTTCTACTTTGTTTCTCAGATTCAACATTCAAAGTCTTATTTTTGGTAGTCCTATCACTTTTGTTGTTCTGTTAACTTAGATGCCGGTTTTACCGTTTTAGAAACCTTTAACCGTATCGTTTTTGCAGATTCCAATTGGTTTATAGGTGATTTAAGAGGGAGCGAGAGGAAGGAAAGGAAGAATGGGCTACATTGGGGCACATGGAGTGCAAGCGCTTCATAGGTACAAATACAGTGGGGTAGATCACTCCTATGTTGCTAAGTATGTGTTGCAGCCTTTTTGGAGTCGCTGTGTCAATTTCTTCCCCCTTTGGATGCCGTAAGTTTTCTCTCGGTGTCTCTGAATGTGATGAATCTTTTTTGCTTGACAATTTTGTACATGTGTATATTTGAATTTCTAGTGTTTGTGTAATGATTTTTCTGTGTATGGGTCCAGTTATTTGCTTCCTTAGTGAGTCCATAGGGCTTTGTTGCCCATTCCTTTGGCAAATTGGAGTACATAAACTGCTTTTGTTACCTGTCAAGAGGGAAACAAAGAGACAATAAAGAAGAAAATATTTATGTTAGGAATTTAGAATAGACGGTGATGTGGAAGAGGATCTATATAGGAGTTTCTGGTTGATTTTTTTCTATGGATGCTCTAAACGATTCTTTCATCCATAAACACAGAACCTTGGAGTTTCTGCTTATATTCACTTGTAGAATTAATTGGTTGAACACCCTAGAATAGAAGAGCATATCTCAGAACTGAAATAGAACAGCGGTATTGTTGGTGGAATTCCGAATGAAGGAATATGGATCCAAGGAACTTTCTTTTCTTGTTTTCTATGAATCTACGGAAGGCCATATTTTATAATGGTGATTGAACAAAACAACTTTCAGGATCTTGTTACTGAGATATTAGAAGTAATCTCTAATGTGCTTTTGTCACCCATTTGTAAGAATTACTTGCTAATGGTTTTAGCCAGATGATCCTGCTGTATCTTTTTCTCCTTTTCCGGAGTTAACTGACTATGTCTTTTTTGTGTGCATGTTCTTTATATGTTCCCCAGACCGAATATGGTACGTCCCACTTTAACCTATGGTCTTTGTTGCAAATGTTATTTTTCTCATTCTCCGCGCTTTGAGGTCTTATATATAACTTTTATTGCAGATTACACTTACAGGATTTTTGTTCTTAGTCACATCTGCATTGCTCGGATATGTGAGTTGTACTTTGTCTCTCTCAAGCAAGCTCGCGTGCTTTCTGTCTCTCTCTATCTTCTGTATTCGTCGTATGTACTAGAAGATAACGTTTGTTGCTTATCCAACAGAAATCGGACATTTTTTCCAGCCTCCTCTTAGGTTTCTCCTGCTTCTTGTTTTGAAGTTTAAGTTCATTTGCTTCAGCTCCTCTAAAACAGACTTTAGATTAGGAAGTATGTGTAGTCATATATAGCTAGATCAGAATACCTGAATAATGATTCAATAAGTTATAATACAGGAGTTTAGGCTGTTAGGCATCCAAAGGAGTTGAATTTTAGTATGTAAATTTTATGATATGGTGGTAACTAGTAAGTTGGATTGTCAGCAATCATGCTTTCCGCTGGAAGAGTGCTTGATATGCTGCTCAGACACTCTCATTTTTTCTTTTTTTTAAAAAGAAGAAGATATGTTTAACAAAGTTATTAAGGATTAAGAAATGGTGTTATTCATTTGTTATGTTTGCCATATCCTTATATGCTATTGTCGAAAGCTCTTCACCTTTCCTTATGATGTGACTCGTGAGTCTTTCCAACATTTTTTTGTGCCTTTTATTTTCAAAAGATTTTTTAATACTACTTTCTATCTTTTCGCTTACTGGATAAGTTTTTGTCCCCAGATATATTCTCCACTATTGGATTCACCTCCTCCAAGATGGGTTAATTTTGCTCATGGATTGCTTCTCTTCCTCTATTAGGTTTGACGGTCTTAGCCACCATCCTAATTAGGATCTTCTAAATTTATTTTTGTAGTCATAAATGTTTTAACCAGATATATGCTATTTAAGTTCCATCTCTAATCTGTACATAGAACTGAAACCCTTAGTGTATTGGCTGTGTTATACGAACTCTCCAAAATACCGCCGCGCTTGTGTCGGATCCTCCAAAAATTCTCTACTTTTGGAGGATCCAACATGCGGCCGACGATATTTTCGGAGAGTCCGTACAACATAGGTTTTGGGTACTTAATCGATGAACCTAGAGCGTAAAGGATGTCACTACATTTAGTTTTCAACTTTTTTGACTTAGGGAGAGTGGGAAAGATATGTTGTCACAAGTAAATTTTTGAGGTCTCAACTCTTGATCCAATCTTATAAGTTTTCCTTTATTTTGCCTTTGCATGTAAGTGATCCAATTACCAACATTTCCCATGTTTGTCTAGAAGCTAAATGACAGTTTATAGAAACTTGTAACTGGGTGGGGCGTGGGGGTGGGGTGGGCGTGGGGGTGGGGTGGGGTGGGGGCTTGTTTAATTACCACACCTAGAATAAACTTTTATCTGTAGGTCATGTGCCTTTGACTATGTTACATGGAATCTAGAATGGGCATGCGTCCTATATCGGTGTCTTGAACTAATTGGCATGGTATGTGCACTTTTTTTTTGTTAATACTCCCTTCGATCCATAATAAGTGACTTTTTGGCCTTTGGCACACCCCTTAAGAAAATACTAACTCCTAGAAAAAAAGGATATATTGACTAAATTACGCTTAATTAAAAATTTTATATTGTTACCTTGACATATTGGGATATGTAAATAAGGACAAATTTTGGAAAAACAAAATTTATTCCTTCTTGATTATGTAAAAGGATATTTATTTTAGACCAAAATAAAAAAGCAAAAATATCACTTATTATGGACCAGAGGGAGTAGCGTATTTTGAAGAATTGTATGCCACCCATGTCACACCTGTTTGATATAGTTACAACGATATAAAATAAATATCCATGTAACATAGGACTTGAGGCATATGGTTTCTCTACAAATCTCTCATCTTTTGATTCGTTGTTAGAGATCCCTGAGATGAATTCAGATAACCACATTGCTCTGTCCTACTTATCTGTTATCTTTCTCAAAAGAAAAATAGAGATTAAAGGATGCACTTGTATGATCTTTCATTTATCCTGCCTCCTCTGTGCCACTGTCTTCCAAGATCTGAGATCTTGGAAGTCTCTGATAAGTTTAGGACTTGTCAGTATCTGTTCAAGATTGAATTAGTAGGAAAAAAACATGTCTCTCATTATATTAACTCAGTTCGGTAGTGTAAAATGTTTATATGGTTGTGAAGGACAAAAAAAAGAATTGAGATCATTAGGTTCTATAAAGTGGAACAGTATTCTTCAATAGGCAAGCCTTCAAAAGAATATCTACAAATTTCCAACTGATCGAACATCTCACTCCTTATGGCTAGTATTTTATTGATCGGATTTGGCCCTTGTTTGTAGCATGTTGAGGTCGAAGTTTTTGTTTTCTAATATTTTGAGATGTCCTCTGAGTTTAGCTTGAGATTTTTGCGCGGATCGGTGGTTATTATTATTATTTTTGCATATAGTATGACATTTGAATTATACTACACAGAACTCATGTTAGAGCAACTCATCTTCTGCTGGAGTTCCTCTTTGACTGTGTTGGGCTCTTCTGAGTGGATGTAGACATTTGATGTTGTTGATGGGAAGCAAGCAAGACGTACGAATTCCTCTAGCCCACTAGGAGAGCTTTTTGACCATGGTGATTGTTTCCCTCCTTTTTTCATTTATGTATGCTTATATTATTCTCTCTCTAAGTTGGACGTGTGCTAACTGCTGTGATTCTGATTAAATGTCTTGGGTTTCACAATTTGCAGGATGTGATGTGCTTGCATGTGCAGTATGTCCTGTTTTTTAGTAATCCTTTTTATTGCCCTGGGAAGACTTGTGACATACAGATTTCGTGTTTAATCTGAGCAGTTTTAAGCCTTGGCTTTTGGGAGCACTGCTATGTGTGGACGAGATACTTTCTGGTTCTGGGTTATATCAGTTGTTCCTTTCTACTGCGCTACTTGGGAAAGGTAGGTGTTTCAATGTAAATCCTCTGTATGTTTAGTTTTTGGATATTGGCTTGGAATATTAGACGGGTGGATTAGTAAGAGGAGATATCAATCAAATGTTGTGTACTAGTTGCAATAGTTATTTGAGTAGTATGAACTTTAACAGAAGATAATTTAAATTATATAAGAGAGACATGCCCTGGGATTTTGGTGCAATGGAAAAGGTAATGCAACACAGATATGTGGTAGGCACACATCACAAGTTCGAATCCTAGATGGTTAACCAAGTCTATTTAAGTGGATAAGGGTGGAGGGGCGGGCCCATTTGCTGCCGAGTTTCGAAGCTGAAAACAAGTGATTTCCTTGTTATCAGGGAAAAAACTTTATAAGATAAATATCTTGATCAATATTTCATGCTAGTTTTCCAGAGATTTGTTAGTATCTTTGGTCTCTTAATCTAGTTTTTGGTTGTTGCTCCCTTTTGCAGCTATTTCACCAACACTCTAATTCTTCCAGTAGTAAATGGACCGACAGAGGGTCTCATGTTGATATATCTCAGCCATTTCTTTACATCTCTAGTGGGTAAGCTTGGTTTTTTTAATGTGGAACTGCTCAATAGGAAATCCCCTTTGATGTCCTTCCTCACTCCCAGCCACCCCAGTCTGTTGTTTTTGCACGTTACTAACAGCTTTTCTCTATTACCAGCTTGACACTTCATATTTTCAGGAGCTGAGTGGTGGGCCCAACAGTTTGGCAAGTCTATGCCACTTGTGAGTTGGGTTCCTTTTCTGAACGGTGAGGCTTGCATAAATTGTCTTTTTGTTTTCAGTTCTTAAATTTCTCCCTAACCCTCCCTGTCTCCCGCTATGTATTATGAAGCTCTGAGTATTGATCGGAGGTACTTTATCTGATATGATATTCATGTATTTAGATAGTTTATCTTATGCTCTCCTTTTAGTTCGGTTTTCTTTTACCCTTTTTGCTTTTTAACTTGCTGTAGAGATTTCTTTAAAGCAATTTTATGATTTTTCTAGTGAACACTTTCTATGATTTTATATATCAAAGCTTGTCAGTTTTGAACTTGTATTCTGCTGCAAATGGTAGAACTTTTTGCTTCTGTTTATGAAATTGCATTACTTCTGAATATGTCGTTGCTTACCAGCTCATGATCAAGACACTTTCTTGACCTCAAAACCTATGGAGGCTTGAAGTTAAAACTTCTTGTCACCCGCAGCTGGTCAAGATGGGTCACTTGCCTAAAGTTCTATTTTATTTTATTCATAAAAGAATTAGGAAGTTTTCTTGTTATCTACAACTAAGACAAAAAGTACTTGAACTCCCATCCAAGCTGGTTAAAATGTGTTACTTGCATCCTTTATCCAATGCACCTCACAAAATTTCACTTCTAGTACATAACGTGTTTCTTTTCTTAATTCTTATTATTATTTGTTAAATGGGATTCCCAGTGAATTCGTATTCTAGTTTTTATGTTTTATGAACTCTGTGTCTCTATACCTGCCTTCAGATGATTGTTTCTTCCATGAGCATATCCATGTTTATCATTTCTGGATACTGACTGTGTATCCTGTTTGTTCAGAAGTTGATTTTGTGTTTCTTATTATTCTTATTCCTATTAACCTGTGACTTCAGAAATTCCGACCAATAAAGCCGTGTTGTTGCTTATGGTAGCTTTTGCTGTTATTCCAACAGTCTATTGCAAGTGAGTAATTTTTCATACTTCGATGTGGTCTTTTCCTTTTTCTTCCATAATTCTTTCTGATCTCTTGCAAATGCGGTTTATTTATCAGTGTACATTTGCATTACAGATCTGAAATGTCCATCATTAGCATTGTAGTATTTGCATCTCTTTTGGTTAGTTAACTTTATTCCGCGTCGTCGTAGTTCACCTTTCCCCTTTCTGGTGAAAGCGTCGACTATTACTGCCATATTCATCATCTAAAGATTCTGAGATTCTAGCCAGGATAAATAATGAAAGTCAAATTGTCCATAATTTAGCTAATATAGTACTTTAATCTGCTGTAACGTTTAAAGCCAGTTGAAGAGTGTTAAACGTCAATTTTTTTTTGGCAGTGTTAACAATGTTCATAAGGTTTTTCAGGCAACAAAAGGAAGTATGGCGCGGGCACTGGCCATGGTAAGTACGTTTCTTAGATTATATACATGGTTTGGTGATTATAGTCTGTTTTTGAAAACTTTTATGTCTCATGTTGACAGCTTTACCCATTTGTTGTGCTACTGGGAGGAGTGCTTCTGTGGTATCTCTCACTTTCAGATTACTAATTATTTCTGGGACCATATCGTGGTATTTAATTTTGGCTGTTATGTAGGGACTATTTATCTCCATCTGACTTAATGAAGAACTGTCCTCATCTTATGGTAGTGGGAACTGGGCTTGCATTCGGATTTCTTGTGGTAATTTATCTCCATCTCAATTATTGAGTGTGAGCATGTGATTTTTACTCGTCGTATCGTCCTATAAAAATCCCAATAAATCAATTGATTTTATAAATATTGACTGACTTTTCAATAATTAATTGTGAATTATTTGCGTTGCTGGCATATCCATAATTCATCTTTCAGAATCATTGAAATTCTGCATTACGAATTTGTTGGTCATAATTAGTTAAATGATAGACAAATGACGAATATCTGACGTAATGTAGTTGTTAATAATTGATTACTACAGAAATTAATCATCCCTTATTCAATAAAACGCGGTTTGAATTAGGAATATAGAATTGGCCGTGTCATTATTGATTAACCCATAAATAAATGAGGATTAAATTAATTACTACATTCCTTGGTTTTAAATTAGAGTGGAAATTAACTAATTAATCTTTAGTTAAATAAAAGAG
>ML406061.1:2360-14795 GCA_005239525.1 Nicotiana knightiana
AAAGAAGCCAAACTCCTAAGACATGCGACAACTCGCCACATAAGCGGGCCAACTTGTCCTAAGCAGATATTGAAAAAATGGCAAAACTCAATTATAACTGGGTCAATGGGGGGTCTAAACCCTAAAGTGAAAGAATGCGTATAAACAAAAGAATACCCCATCTTGTAAGATGTTATTCTTTGATTACTATTCAGAATATAGATAGGAAAGTCAGACCTCCAAAAGCACTCCCTACGAACAAGGGAATCTGACCCTCAATTATAAGGGTTGGATATCTTTCGAGACTATCAGAGAAAAAGATTGATCTACAAGATTGACTATCCCTAGCAAAAACAAACTCAGCAAGGACAATTTTATCGACTCCGGGTTCACGAAGGCGTTCGCCTCTACCTCTAGACAAAGACTGAGAAACCCGAAACCTCGGGGAAATTGGAGATCTAGTGGAAGGATAATGAACTATCTGAGAAGAAGAGGAGTCCCTCAAAGGAGTGGATCCTAGAATTCTAAGTCTACCACCCCTCCGGCTCCTAGTCGGAGCAGAAGATGGCGTTAAACTTTCAATATCTATTACTCTTTAAGGTTGGTTTGAAGAAGACATGTCTACAAAGGCGAAGAAGAAAGTTCTTTACAAAAGACAGAGTTAGAAAAGTGTTTCGTGGAAGCAAAGAAAAGAAAACATGTATTTNCTGCTGAGAGAAGAAAAAATAGATACGGTTTTAATAAAACAGCTCAAGTCAAAACAAGAAAAAGTAAACGTGAGCTAAATCATACTCACGTGTGCGATTCCACTTCTCAGGGAAGGGAAGATTTTCTTCACCCACTAAACCAACAGTGGGTACAGCAACATACCGGAGGTACCAACCCCTATCCTTATCATCTCCAGGGGTTACCAACACTCTTTTGCTTCTAGCAGTCAGAGTAAAAACCCCTTCACGAAATAAGGTAGGAGAGTAGAGGTGAATAAGATGGTTGAAGGTAAAAGGAACCGAGGCTAAAGAAGCCAAACTCCTAAGACATGCGACAACTCGCCACACAAGCGGGCCAACTTGTCCTAAGCAGATATTGAAAAAACGGCAAAACTCAATTATAACTGGGTCAATGGGGGGTCTAAACCCTAAAGTGAAAGGATACGTATAAACAAAAGAATATCCCGTCTTGTAAGACGTTATTCTTTGATTACTATTCGGAATATAGACAGGAAAGTCAGACCTCCAAAAGCACTCCCTACGAACAAGGGAAATCTGACCCTCAGTTATAAGGGTTGGATATCTTTCGACACTATCAAGAGAAGAAGATTGATCTACAAGAACTTGACTATCCCTAGCAAAAACAAACTCAGCAGGGACAATTTCATCGACTCCAGGTTCACGAAGGCGTTCGCCTCTACCTCTAGACAAAGACCGAGAAACCCTAAATCTCGGAGAAACTGGAGATCTAGTGGAAGGAGGAGGAACTATCTGAGAAGAAGAAGAGCCCCTCGAAGGAGTGGATCCTAGACTTCTAAGTCTACCACCCCTCCGACTCCTAGTCGGAGCAGAAGATGGCGCTAAACTTTCAATATCTATTACTCTTTGAGGTTGGTTTGAAGAAGACATGTTTACAAAGGCAAAGAAGAAAGTTCTTTACAAAAGACAAAGTTAGAAAAGTGTTTCGTGGAAGCAAAGAAAAGAAAACATGTATTTATACTTGAAGACAACCGTCAAACATGAAGAAAAAGGAAAATAATGATAAGAAGTCATAATTGAAGATGTCACTTCAGGACTGGCAAAGTCGCAGAAAGACCTAAAAGGTGCCGAGTAAATGCAGAACCAATCCGAAAAGGACACGTGGTATGAGCATTAAATGGAAGTGACAAACGATGCCTATGGTGCAGAGAAGGATACAATGATTCAGGGAAAAGCAGTGGCAAAATATTCCCACCATAAATAAATATCCACTTACCAAATATTAATCGTTAAATATATGGTAAGTGGGGGGACTATCTGTATTGGTAAAAAAGATTTTCACACGTAAGACAACTTTTGACAACTCAGTCAGTCACGTGGACACAGGAAAACGTGACAGCTGGATGTGATTCTTTGAAGAGGTACGGTACAAAGAGGCACAGTTCAGTAAACCCATGAACTTATCAGCCATGGGAAACTCAACTTGATCAAAATGGGAGAGAGGCACGGTCAGAATGAATATAGACAAAGCTACAGGCAGATTCAAGGACCCACAATTGATTACTCGAACGTTATGAAACCGAACCCCAATTACCGTTATCCTTTGTAACGCCTCATTAATGTCATAATTAGTCATTAATGAGTAACCATAGCAAGAGTCATACGTTATAAGAATCTCCTATATAAGGGAAGGGAATACAACTTGTAAAGGCATCTGATTCTCGAATACAATCAACTTCGATTTTCTATATTTCTGAAATATTGTCTATTATTCATTTTCTCCATTACCTTGATTATCAGTAACCCGTATTCATATTAAAAATAAGATTTAGTGAAAGGGTCTAATTCTTTGGTTAAACACTTCCGTCTCTATACATGCTAATATTGAACGGTCCTTGTATTTTTGGCCCGATTCAAGGCATCAGTCTCAGCTAGAGTTTGAGATCTTTCCTTATTCTTTACTGATTTCTGATTGATGCTCTTTCCTTTCTCGTATTTGACTGATATTTTCCTTATTCCTATTTAATCTACCATGTTCCTTTATTTTTTACTTTATTTCGCCCTAAATCTGTTTCTAATCGATTTTTGTATGATATTTTCCTTATTCTCTGTTGTATCCCCTTATTTTAAGTGTTACTTGCATGATTACATTCTCGGATTCTCTGCTAGTTTATTGAACTCCCTCGTTTATGTATTATTTTCCCTAAAAAGTATACTCTAATTGATTATGTGTTTAATACTTACCATGTTTCCTGTTTATATTATAATACGATATAAACCCCTCCTCTCTCTCCTTTTAGACTCGAATCATTATATTCTCACTAAGGAACTTAGGGCTTGGTTCTGTATTCTCTTTTCCCTCTCTCATTTATTTCTGGTCTTGGCCGGCTTAAAGCCAAGGCCAAATAATTTTGGGCTCTCGACTACTGTGGTGTATTTCTTGTTTTCTTGCCTAACTGGTGAGTGACTATCCCTTTGTCATTTTACTTCTATGAACTGTTTGTGAACCAACATGTTTAAATTTCATTATGAGCATGACTCTGCGAGTTTCATGTTTATGTGATTTCCTTTAGTTCTATAATCGACGTTATTAGTTCTGAGACTATTTATATTGAATAACATGAATCCTCTTAGGGATTAGCTTAATGTCTTTTAATTTTTTTCATATATGTTGTTTTTCTAGTTCTGAACTTGTCCTAAACTTAGCATCTTTAGGTTAATACTAGTATGTTCATCAGCTAATCATTCCGGAATCTTTACAAACTTATATTATTATGTCTTGGCTGTATTAAGTCCCTTTTTCTGTCATTCATGTCCTTTGATAACTTTTCTACTGGTGTGTCTTGCATTCCTTGGATTCCACATGATTACTTGACTTTTGCCTTAATACCATGTCTCAATGTTTTCTTGTGATTAGACAAAGTTGTCCTAAATGTTAGCATGTATACTTAGCTTAATTAGGCCTTTCAGATTTTAACTTATTAAAACTGTATACTTGAGCATGAACAACTTTGCAAATCTTGCAAATTTGTCTTCTTAGTGCAATTCTGCCTACATATTCTGTGTTTTAAACTCTGTGATGATGGCTTTTCTAAACTCAAACCTGTTTTAAAATCTGTCTTTTACCATTGTCTCTTTTTGTATATTGCTACCTCAAACTCCTATTATTAGGTCCTTAGGTTCTATCCTTAACCTCCTCAGTGTGAGCACTGCTCGGGGTCCATGTGAGACCCTTGTGAACTTTGACACACTGGGGTTTGGTTCCTAATCTCTTTTGAATTATTTTTGAGCATTTGGTTCTCTAGTGTGAGCATTTCCCTGGGTCACCTGAGGCCCTTGGGAACTTTGACACACTAGAAACATGGTTCCAATGTACTATGAATCCCTATGTTGTGTTGTTGTTATGGTGAAAGGCCTGGTTCCCGAGTTTATTTGGTCCTATGAAGGCTCCCTATAGTGTAACTGTTACCATTATGTGATTCATTTGATATTCTGGGTTGTAATAACTCCGTAATAACAAACTGGGGGATATTTAGTGAAGCTGGGGTTTTTTTCTTATATCTTTTTGTTAAAACTGGGTAGAAATCATGCCTATAGGATTTAATTACGCTGATCAAACTATGTGAATACTATGTTGTGTTTAGAAATTCTGCCTATAGGACTTTCATGATCATTTTGATTATGTGTTTTTACATTTGCATACTAGAGATCCTGCTTATAGGACTTTCGTTTAATTCTGTACACTAGAAATCCTGTTCATAGGATCTATACATGTTTTCAACAAATGTGCATTAGCAATCATGCCTATAGGACTTTGTTGTGTGAGATAATTATCTTTCCTGGCAATCTGTTACCTTTATACGGAAATAGATATCATGCCTATAGGATTAAAATCAGTTTCAAACTTAGAATCTTGCCTATAGGGTTTAAATCAATCCTGCAATAGATATCATGCCTATATGACTAAAATCAGCATTTATAAATCATGTCTATAGGGTTCGAATCAATTCAACATTTAGAAATCATGCTTATAAGGTTCAAATCAATTCAGCAATTAGAAAACATGTCTATAGGATTGAAAAGGAGTAAAACCTATCTTTATAGATTAAAATCCGTGCTACACCTAGAAATCCTGTCTATAGGCCTGTAATTAATAAACTCGTAGAAATCATGCCTGTAAGATCTTGTTGGTCGATTCTGAATCCATTCGCTACTGCCAATCACTTAGGCAATATATCTTTAGGACTTAATAATGACCCTGGGGTTATAATTGTGACATATTACTGCCTGAAGTGCCCAGGTTCATGATGAATAAAATCAGTAGGCAAACAAACGGGTCTTAACGCTCGCCTTGATAAAACTGTCTCTATTCTGTTTTCCCGCATAGATATCTTGCTTATAGGATTCTAAAGTTAATAAAGTTTGCTGATTCAATTGCATGCTTTTTGTTGTCTATGTGTGGAGGTCAATGTGGGCCCATACTTGTTCCTTATCTGAAAGTCCTATTTGTCATTGTTTGTCGCCTAGATTTTACATTTAGTAATATAGGTTAGTCTAGAAATACCCCCAAATAGAGGTCCTAATACCTCCAAGGCCATAGGTAAGAGACGGTAGTGCACGCATAAGGAATGAGCTAGAAACTGCTAGAACGCTTAAGTAACAACTTAAAGATAGTAATTGGGTTGTAAGGAGATGATAGCCCATTCGCTAATACTATGAGTAACACTCTGACTTGAGGGACTTACAAAGTATTGTATGGAATGATCCTATAGACTAAAAAACTTAGGACCCCCCTATACTTTTGTTTAAAATAGATTGAATATCGTGTTTGTCCAAATTGCTTTCTCCCTTTTTAGACTAATTCGCTTAATTTAAGTTCGGTCGGGACCCACCGTTGTGGACCTAGAGGGGGGCCTAACACCTTCCTCTCAAGGTAATTTGAGCCCTTACCCGATCTATGGTGATGTAAACTGGTTAAATGAGTTAATTTCTCTAGGTGCCCTAACGCACCTTAATCCGTTAGGTGGCGATTCCTCTAATTCCCTAAACCCATCCCGAAAAGGAGTTTGTCCCAAAACGTCGAAACCCGATTTCGCAAGGAAAAAAAGGGCACGACATTTGGCAAGGAAAAATACTTCTCTTAATAGATGATTATACATGCATACATGTTTGATGTCAGGGATCGAGCTACCTATATTGGCACGGTTCGTTCGACCTTTTGGCCCTTACAAAATTTACCTATCGAGACCCTACTGTCACGAAGTAATTTCCTTTCAACAGAAGTTGACAGTCGAGGGCAACGCCCCCTAGTATTCGAGGTTGACTGTAAAGAAGCCTCAGATACTGTTGAATTCTCTAAGTTAGCACGAACAATGGTTGCCTCGTTACAAACCTCGCCCGAGAAACCCATTTGGGACAAAAATCGGTCTAAGGGAAAAAGAGTGAAATGCGTGCTTTCATACCTAAATACTTTGTGTTGAAGAGTCCATTACCGTCCTCGATCGAACACCTACAATTGGTAGTTTAGAATATAAATGAAAATGGAAAGGTTGTACCTCAACAGTAGTATCGTTTTAGGAGAAATATGTTCCAATTGTTTGGTAATTGCTCGCCATTCATCGTGCCGAACTTATAGGATCCCCTTCCGATGATGTCGAGGACCTGATATGGTCCCTCTCAATTTGGACCCAGTTTTCCTTCATTCGGATTTCGAGTGTTGAGGATGACTTTTCTTAGCAGCAAGTCTCCAATTTTAAAGCGTCAAAGATTGGCTCTTCGGTTGTAGTACCTTTCAATCCGCTATTTTTGTGCGGCCAATCGAACGAGGGAGGCATCACGTCTTTTATCCAACAATTCTAGGCTTGTATTCATGGACTCGTGATTCGATTCTTCTGTTGCATATCGAAACCTAAGGCTAGGTTCCCCGACCTCGACCGGGATAAGAGCTTCGGCACCATAGACTAAAAAGAACGGTGTTGCCCCCATATTGTATTTCGACATCGTACGGTATGCCCAAAGAACCTTGGGCAATATCTCTCTCCATTTCCCCTTAGCGTCGGTCAATCTCTTCTTAAGATTTTGAATAATAGTCTTGTTGGTCGATTCGGCTTGTCCGTTCCCACTAGGATGATATGATGTTAATAAAATCCTTTTAATATTGTGATCCTCGAGAAATTTAGTCACTTTGCTGCTGATGAAATACTTCCATTATCGCACACAATCTCGGCAAGCATCCCGAATCGACATATGATGTCGTCCCAAATGAAGTCTATGACTTCTTTTTCTTTGACTTTCTCGGAAAGCCTGTGCTTAACCCACTTAGAAAAGTGATCAGTCATAAAAAAATAAACTGAGCTTTACCCGGGGCCGGTGGGAGAGGGTCAACAATGTTCATTCCCCATTTCATGAATGGCCATGGGGATAAGACCTATTGGAGCTACTCTCCGGGCTGGTGGATCCTTGGCGCTTACATTTGACATTTGTCTCACTTTTGAATGAACTCTTTTGCATCCTTTTCCATATCGACCCAGTAGTACCCTGCTCTAATAACTTTGTGAAGCACTGATTCGACACCAGAATGATTCCCACAAGTGCCTTCGTGAATCTCCCGTAGGACATAATCAATGTCTCCTGGTCCCAAACAAATCTCTAATGGTCCATCGAACATCCTCCTAAATAGCGTTCCATCCTCGGCCAAAGTGAATCGTTCTGCCTTCATGCGTAGAGTTCTCGACTCCTTTGGATCTGATGGTAGCTTACCGTTCTTTAGGTATTCGGTGTACTTGTTTCTCCAATCCCAGGTCAGAATTGTAGAGTTTATTTCGGCGTGGCCTTCTTCAATTACTGATCTCGAGAGTAGTACGACAGTCCCCGATTTAAGTTCTTCATCTTCGATCGATGACCCCAAGTCTTCAAGGGCATCGACCTCGCTGTTCTGTTCCCGAGGTACGTGTTGTAAGGTACACTCTTTAAATCGATGTAGAGTGACCTGTAGCTTGTGCAAGTATCTCTGCATTCGATCTTCTCGCACTTCGAGAGTTCTGTTGACTTGGTTTACCACAAGTAAGGAATCACATTTAGCCTCGATGACCTATGCTCCCAAACTTTTAGCCAGCTCGAGACCTGCAATCATGGCCTCATACTCGAACTCATTGTTAGTTAATTTCGAAGTTCTAATAAATTGTCTAATTATATTATCCGTGGGTGGCTTCAAAACAATGCCCAACCTGGACCCCTTCATGTTCGAAGCACCATCTGTGAAGAGGATCCACACCCCCGATGATGTACCCAATTTTAGTAATAGCTCCTTTTCGACCTTGGGTACGAGGGCTAGCGTGAAGTCGGCCACGAAGTCTGCCAAGATTTGAGACTTGATGGCCGTTCGGGGTTGATATTCGATATCGTACCTGCTGATCTCGATGGCCCATTTGGATAATCGACCCTAGAGTTAGGGTTTATGCAAAATATTGTGCAGGGATAAGTAGTTACAACACAAATTGGGTACATTGGAAGTACGATTTTAATTTCCTAGAGGCGCTTATTAAAGCAAACGCTAATTTTTCTACGTGTGGGTATCTGGTATCGGCCTCACCTAAGGTCCGACTAACATAGTAAACAGGGAATTGCGCACCTTGCTCTTCTCAAACCAGGACCCCACTTACCGCTATTTCTGAGACTGCTAAGTATAGGTAGAGTTGCTCGTCCACTTTCGGGGTGTGAAGTAGTGGTGGGCTTGACATATATTGTTTTAGTTCTTCTAAGTCTTGTTGGAATTCCGGGGTCTATGCAAAATTAATCTTCTTCTTATGTAGTGAGAAGAACCAGTGACTTCTATCTAAGAACCTCGAAATGAATCACCCTAAGGCGGTTATGCGCCCTGTTAACCTTTGTACTACCTTGACATTATCCACGATCGTGATATCTTTGATGGCTTTGATTTTATCGGGGTGAATGTCGATCCCCCTATTTGATACCATGAAGCCGAGGAACTTGCCCTAGCCGACCCTGAACGCACACTTCTCCAGGTTGAGCTTCATGTTGTACTTTCTTAGTATGTCGAAGGTCTCCTGCAAATCTTTCAAATGGTCCTCTGCTCGTAGGGACTTAACTAACATGTCATCAATATAAACTTCCATTTATTTACCTACTTGTTCTTCGAACATTCGGTTTACTAGGCGTTAATAAGTTGCACCAGCATTTTTAGTCCGAACGGTATTACGCTATAACAATAGGTGCCATATTTAGTGAGGAACGAAGTTTTTCCTAATCCTCCGGGTTCATATGTATTTGATTGTACCCGGAGTAGGCATCGAGAAAACTAAGAATCTCGTGGCTGGCCATGGCATCGATCATGCGATCGATATTCGGCAAAGGAAAAGAATCCTTAGGGCAGGCCTTGCTCAAGTCCTTATAGTCTACACATATTCTAAGTTTATTTCCTTTCTTAGGGACTACCACTACGTTATCTAACCGTTCGGAACATTTTACTTCCCGAATGGACCCTATTTTGAGAAGTTTGGTTACCTCGTCCTTGATAAATGCATGCTTAACCTCGGACTGGGGCCGTCTATTTTGCTTTACTGGATGGAACTTTGGGTCCAAGCTTAGTCGATGGGTAGTGATTTCTGGCGGGATCCCTGTCATATTGATATGGGACCAGGCAAAGAAATCCATGTTAGCTTTAAGGAAATGAATAAGTTTGTTCCTGAGCTTGGAGTTTAGCCCCGTGCCCAGGTTTACCTTTCGCTCGGGCTGGTGGTCGATCAACGTGACTTGTTCCAGCTCCTCGACCATTGACTTGGTGGCATCGGAGTCATCGGGGAGTATAAAGGATCGAAGGATCCAGTAGTCTTCATCCTCGTCGATCCCTTGCTCCTGCAATTGGGTCGAGGCCGGTGTCTGTGGTTGCTATTTGGCCTCCCGCTTACCCTTCGAATCCGATCCCTTTGTTGATGAGAGTGCCGATACCAGTATTACTTCATTGACTGCAAATATCTCCTTGGCGGCAGGTTGTTTCCTGTTCACCATTTTTATTCCCCCCGGTGTGGGGAAATTCAGAACTTGGCGAAGGGTTGAAGGTACCACCCTCATGTTATGAATCCAGGGCCTTCTGAGCAAGGCGTTGTATCTCATGCCGCCCTCGATCACATGGAACTTTGTTTTTGGACGGTGCCGACAATGATGACTGGCAAGATAATTTCTGCTTTGGTAGTTTAACTCACCATGTTGAAGCCATTAAGAACCTGAGCTGCGGGCATAATTTGATCTTGTAGGTCGAGCTGCTCCACGACCCTCGATCGAATAATGTTGGCCGAGCTTCCTGGATTATTTAGAACACGTTTAATTTGAAGTTTATTCATAAGGACATATATTATCAATGCGTCGTTGTGGGGTTGTGAGATCCCCTCAACATCCTCGTCATTGAAAGACAAGGTCCCTTCTGGCACATAGTCTCGAGTTCACTTTTCCTTGGTGATCGACACCTTGGTGCGCTTAAATACGGGTTCCTGTGGAATATCGACCCCACCAACGATCATGTGAATCACGTGTTGTGGTTCTTCCTGTTCGTTCTTCCTGTTTGCATCCTTGTCTCTGAAGTGGTTCTTAGCTCAGTCGCTCAAGAATTCTCGAAGGTGGCCCTCGTTGAATAAACGGGCTACCTCCTTCCTTAACTATCTGCAGCCCTCCGTTCTGTGACCATGAGTACCATGGTCTTTGCATATTTGATTTGGGTTCCTCTAAGCCGGATCGGCTGTAGGGGTTGAGGCTATCTGGTATCTTTGATCCGTCCAATGGCCGATACAATAGCTGATGCATCGACGCTGAAGTTGTATTTTGATAGTTGCGGTGCTTCTTTGGGTTCGACGTGTTTATTGAAACCACTCTTACTCATGAGCCCTCGGGAGCTCTGTCTCCGATCGTTTCTTCGATCGCTTCGAACGGGGTTGTCAGGGTCGCTGTTCCTATGATCTCCGTCGTATGGTTGTACCAATATTTGTTCGATCGGGGTTCTCTATCGATGTCCCTTTGAATTATGCCAACGGGCCTGTTTGGATAAACAGAACCGAAAGGGGCTCCTAACTGATCATCCTCGAACCTGATTTTTGACTGGTACCGATTATGCACATCGACCCAGGTCTCAACTGGATACTCAATTAAATTTTGCTTTAGCTACCGTGAGGCCACCGAACTTCGTACGTTCAAACCTTGAGTAAAATCTTGGACGACCCAATCATCTGCGACTAGGGGTAGATCCATACGTTCCATATAGAACCGAGATACAAATTCTCTTAACATTTCGTTGTCTTTCTGTTTCACTTTGAAAATGTCCGACTTCCTAGTCTAGACCTTTATTTCTCCGGTGTGTGCTTTGATGAAGGATGCGAGCATGGCGAAGGAATTAATAGAATTGGGCGACAAGTTGTGGTACCATATCATCGCCTTTTTTGATAAAGTTTCTCCGAACTTGTTCAATAAAATGGGCTCAATCTTGTCATCCTCTAAATCGTTCTCTTTATTGCGCATGTGTAAGAAGTGACATGCTCATTAGGGTCGGTGATCCCATTATACTTGGGAATTTCTAGCGTGCGGAATTTTTTTTGGGATGGGCTTAGGAGCCGCACTTGGGGGGAAAGGCTTCTGCACGGACTTCTTCGAATCAAAACCTTTAAGAATCAGTGATGCCCCCGAAATTTGATCAAGTCGGGAGTTGTACGTTTCTACCTTTTTGTCATTTTCCTCAATCTTCTCCTCCCCTGATTCAATCCGTTTTTTGAGTTCTTCGAACATTTTCATAATGACGGGGTCAGTCCTCGATTCGTTCTCGTTTGGCCTCTCCGGTACTGGTTCGACACTGTGAACAACTTCAAGTGAGGGTTTGGGTTCGACCCCACTCGGTGCACGATTCTGATTTTGTAGTTGCGCTATAGCATCTTGTTGAGCCTGTAAAATTTCAAATATCAGTTGAAGGCTGACTCAGTCGTCTTCGCTGCCCTGCGTACCTCGATCGTCTGATCAAACTTCCCTGCGGACGCTATTCTCGGGATCGACACCCGGATTTGCATTTAGGGCGACATGGAAACTGATGTCGACGGGATTCAGTACTCCATCGAGGCCATCCCGAGGCACTTCGATCCCTGGAGCGGCTATATTGTTGTTTTCTCCATGAAAACAAAGGCCGTTGTCGGCGTGTGTGGGTATTGTTATTGAGTTCAACATGCTGATCTTGAAATCAAAAACACTTACGAGAACAAGCGTAAAGCAGTGTGTGTTATGAGAATTAATACCAGGCAATCACTGTTATCCTTAGCCTCACGGTGGACGCCAAACTGTTTACCCTTAAAATCATATAACAATTAAACTTATAAGTGATTTCAAGGATTCGTGATTTCACCTAGTACCAATTGATAAATACGATGATTAATAATAGAAATTAACAGTAAAATAAAGCAAACCAGTATTGAAATGTAATTCAGCCCTCGAGCTAGATCGCCCTCGAACCGGCTGAGAATAGAGTTATGAAATATGAAATAAACTAATGAACAAGAGAATATAAGAGAGAAAGAATATTATATTGCTTTGATATGCGATAGAACCTCCTTTTATATAATAGAGGAGTTCCGCTTACGGTACAATTCTAATTATAGAAGGGAATCCCATGATTAGCTAAATAAATCTTGATTTGATTCGTTCCGAAATTTACGTCATGATCCTCGATCAGTCACGGATATCTCGGCTTTCCGTTATTATGCTATCTTCGATCTTGCTGATA
>ML406065.1:3912-17538 GCA_005239525.1 Nicotiana knightiana
GTTTGTCTTGTAATAACCTCCTACTCCTATATAAAGGAGGCCTTGTAGTAGTTGTAGGATCATCTTGTAACTTTTCTAAACCTTTGTGATATACTACATATGAGTTCCTTCTAAATTTCCTTCTTGTTCTTTCTTTCGAATGGATGGAAAGGCCGGTCCATGTATGAAAATAGAGTAAGAATACTCTAAGAAAGTTAGCTTGTTGTAGTACGAATGTTTTCTAAGTTTTAACAGTTGGATTGATTATAGTACAAAAGTTTTCCGAGTTGTGTAGCTTGGCAAGCCGTCCCTTATGGGTTGTTGAAGCCAACCCCTTTGGTAGGAAAACTGTTGCGACTACAAGCAAATTAACTGTTAGTGTAGCTTGGCAATAGCCAGCCCTTTTGTAGGAAAACTTTCGTATCTATGATATAGTTTGCTTGCTTGGAGTCTCTTGCTCTGTTCATCCTACTGTGGTATCAAATGTAGTAATATAAAGATATTCGGTCTTTTCATCATTTGTCGTCTCAATATGGTAGCCATTTGGTGAGTATTTTTGAAACTTAATAAGTTTTTTTGAGATTTACTACAATATAGTGCTTCATCAATAGTCACATTTGTTCCTCCTGGTAGTAATAAATTGGCTCTTTCTGAACCTTCAATTAATCTTGTACTACCAGATAATGTATTAGCATTGGCTTCTTTCATTACCAAATAAGAAAAATATCTTTTATCTCCTAAAATAGTGTGTGTTGTAGCACTATCCAGAAGACATTTATCATCTTTATTAATCTTGAGTCCAAATCAAAACTGGGTAATTTTCATATTCTTCATAAAACTCAAAATATACACCATCAGAAATATGAAAGACTAACAGAAAAAATATATTAAGAAATACATTAGGAATGTAATATTTGCAAGGCCTCTAAAATCATCATCTTTATATGCAAGATGTGCCTCAGAATCATATTTGTTTGAGGGATCTGCTTCATCATCATTATTTTGAAAGAACAAGTGTGCCTCCACATTATTTTCTTTCTTTCCGAGGAAGGCTTGATAAAATTTGCCAAAATGATCTGACATACGACAAGTGCATGCCCAATGACCTTTCATACCACATCGGTGACACATATTAATTTTATCTTTTGAAGGATTAATTTGAGAACCCTTATTGTTCTCATGTTTATTTCTACCATAATTAAGATATTTGTTTCATCCCCTGCCACGTCCACGTCTACGGCCATGTCCACGACCACAGTAATCATTTTGTTTTCTTTCAGACTTATAGTAGCTACAACATTTGCTTTCGGAAATGGAGCTGACCCAGTGGGACGGGCTTCATGATTGTTCATTAATATAGTATTATTCTTCTCTTCCATAATTAAGCATGTAATTAAATCAGAATATTTCTAAAAATATTTTTCACGGTATTGTTGTTGTAGCACTACATTTGAAGCGTGAAAAACAGAAAATATTTTTTTCAGTAAGTCCTCATTTGTGAAAGTGTCTCCACATATTTTAATAGAGAACTTACTTTAAAGATAATAGAATTATACTCACTAACGATTTTAAAGTCTTTCAACCTTAAATATATCCACTCATACTGAGCTTTCGGTAATACCGTAAGTTTTAGGTGGTCATATCGATCCTTCAAATTAATCCATAATTCAAGTGGATCTTTTATATTTAAATATTCAGTTTTTAATCCTTCATGTAGATGATGACGAAGTAAAATCATGGCCTTTGCGTTATCCTGATTTGATGCTTCATTTCCTCGTATAAAAGTATATTCCAAGACCTTTAGTGTCAAGGTAAATTTCAGCATCAAGGACCTTGATAAATAATTTTTTTCGGTGATGTCAAGTGCTATAAATTCAAGTTTTGATAAAATAGACATTGCAAAAGCTATTAAAGAAAATAAATAAATTAGAAATAGTAATGTCATTTTTAGTGAAGAAGTTTCATTTATAAATTTTGTAATAAGAATCGAAAATTTTGCTTTAAAAATACATCAAACCATAAATGTCAATAGCAGCTATGGGAAAGAAAAAATTATGCCTTTCATCATATCACTAAGTCAATTTTTTTTCCATATATGCATAAATTATTGCCATATAAAAAATTTTGAGTAACGTTTTCGATCAGTATTTCAAGACCAAATATTTATGTACTTGTTTAATATTATTTTCTCAACACATCTAAAAGAAATTTTGCTAGATATCATTATTGAAATAGTCTATTTTTACGGGGTCTGGGGGATTTGAAATCACAACATATTACACCAAATGCTAGTAAAATCTTAAGCCAAACTTTCACATAAATAAAGTAACTACACTTTCTTTAACTTTCTGTTTTCTTCGGTATAAACATAAGGAAACTTATTAAAATTTTACAACATGTCACTTAACATCATATGTTTTGAATCTACAGGTACTAATCCTTGTGTCATATTTATTATTATTATTTATTATACAAGAGTTAGATCTGTAACATTGTAACGATCTGGTCGGTCATTTTGAGACTGTTAGCCTTGATCCCCTATTTATTACTCCTTCTATCATATTTTATGGTTACTGACTTGCTGGGAATCTTTGTGTCAGGTTTGGGAGAGTTTCGGAGTGGATAGGACACATAGCCCCTAAATTAAAAGTTAATGTCGTAAGAGTTGACCGTAGTTTGAATTGTATGAAGATGATCCTGGAATCAAGTTTTGACGGTTCCAATAGCTCTGGAGGGTGATTTTGGTCTTAGGAGCGTGTCCTGATGTTTATTTGGAGATCCGTAGGTCATTTCGGCGTTAATTGGCGAAAGTTGGAAAGTTGGATGATTTTTAGAAAGTTTGACCCGGAGTGGACTTTTTGATATCGGGGTCGGATTTCGATTCCAGTAGTTCGGACAGGTCCGTAATGTCAATAATGACTTGTGTGCAAAAGTTGAGGTCAATCACACTTGATTTATTTGGTTTCGGCGTCGAATGTAGAACTTAGAAGTTCTAAATCTCACTAGGCTTGAATTGATGCACAATTCGTGTTTTTATCATTGTTTGATGTGCTTTGAAGGCTCGAGTAAGTTCTTATGATGTTTTAGGACTTGTTGGTATTTTCGGACGGGGTCCCAGGGGTCCCTAGTGTGATTCATCTTGTGTATTAGGACTCTATTCTGCGTTCGTTAGTCCTAAAAATCTTATTTTTACCCACCTCAATTTGCGTGCACAGTCCGTGCATAATTTTGGAAAGCCTTTATGTGAAAAATTGAAGATATACATTTTTTTGGAAATTAAAATGATTTTTAGTTGACTTCGGTCAACGTTTTGACTAAACGGACCTAGATCCGTGATTCGACAGTCCCGGTGGGTACGTAGTAAAATATGGGACCTGGGTGTATGCCGGAAATCGAATTTTGAGGTCCCTAGCTCGAGATATGAATTTTTGACTAAAATTAAATTACAGAAAATCAGTGATTTTAAAGAACTTGCTTGATGTTTAATCTTGTCGATATCGGGACCGTATTCTGGTTCCGGAGCCCGGTACAGATCCATTATGATATTTTTATCTTGTATGTGAAATTTGGCAAGAATCAGAGCTGATTTGACGTGATTTGGACCTTCGGTTGAGAAAAATAGTACTTTTAAGGTGTTCTTATGAATTTCATTGGGTTTGGTTCTAAATCCGGGGTTTTAGATATTAATTTGGCGATTAGATCATACGAGCGAGTCCGTATAATGTTTTTAGACTTGTGTGCATGTTTGGTTTGGAGCCCTGAGGGCTCAGGTGAGTTTCGGATAGGCTACGGGATGTTTCGGACTTAGAATTTCTGGTGTTTCAACTGTTTCTTGTGCTCAGGTATTTTTTGCTTCACGATCGTGAAGCCTCTCACACGATCGCGAAAGGAAAATTGGGAAGGGGTGGTTTTACTCTAGGCGAACGCGTGGATTAGGTCGCGAACACGGAGCAACATGGTTATTACCCTTCGCGAATGCGACCTGCCTATCGCAAACGCGAAGAACAAGGGACCTGGGGGAGAGGTTAGTAACCTTCTACGCAAACGCAGAGGCTTGGGGGAAGTATGTGTAACGACCCTGTCGGTCGTTACGTAGAACTTGCATTATAATTACTGTTATTGCCTTGTCATAGGTTGGTTATACTGTTCGTGATGTGTTAGTGTTGGTAGACTCGGAATCGGAATGGTTGTAGTGAGAATTTAGTTACTTAGTCTTTAAGAATATCCTTAAAGTGGGAGAAGTCAACTGAGAGTTGACTTATTCGTAAACGACCTCAGAATGCGGATTTTATGGCTCGGATAGCTTTGTTAGGTAATTTGGGACTTAGGAGTGTGTTCAGAATAATTTTGTGATGTCCAGTGTAGAATTAGGCTTGAATTGGCGAAAGTTAGTTTTTGACGATTTTCGGTCGGCAGTGGAAAATAGGCTATCGGGGTTGGAATGGAATTTCGGAAGTTGAAACAGGTTCGTAATGTTATTTTGGATATGTCTGCAAAATTTTAGGTCAATCGGATGTGTTTTGGATAGTTTCGGCATCATTGGTGGATTTTAGAAATTTCAAAGTTCTTAGGCTTGAATTCGACATGATTTTTGGTGTTTTAATGTTATTTTTGGTGTTCCGAGAGTGCAAATAAGTTTGAATGATCATTTATGATGTGTTGGTAAATTTGGTTGGGGTCCCGAGAGGCTCGGGATTGATTTCAGGGGTTAACAGGCACTTTTGGACTTAGAAGAATAGTTGTTTTGCTGGTGTGAAATTATTCTATGCGATCGTGGGTGATATATGCGATCACACAGGTTAGTTGGTGAGGCCCAGAAAATTACTCTATGCGACCGCAGGTACAAAGTCGCAATCGCAGAGAGAGGAGTGGGGAAGCCAGTGCGGTCGCGTTTTGCTGGGTGCGATCACATAAGGTCTTGGCGCGTGGGGAGGGGTTGACTGATTGTTCTGTGCGAGCGCGGGTGTAGCTACGCGATCGTGTAGAGTAGGAATTGGCAGTGCTTCACCAATGCTCTCCTGGAGCCGCGATCGCACAGTGTCTGGACCTAGGAAGTATAAATTAAAACCCTCCGCGATCATAACCCACTTTTCCACCATTTTTGAACAGGAAGAAGCTTTTGAAGCCATTTTTAAGAGAGGAAATCAATGTTCTTCATTGAGGTAAGGATTTTGGACCCTAAAAATCGATTATATATGATTAAGGATAAAATTATGATCGTTTAATTCATGAAAAATCAGTAGAAAAAGATAGAATTAGGGCTTGAGATTATGTGACTTTTAGGGGATGATTTGAGGGGTCAAACGAACTCCGATTATAGAGTTCTTTATATGTACGGACTCGTGAGATGATGAAGAAAATTTTGGCAGAAAATTTGTCGAGTTCTGAGACGCGGGCCCGGGGGTCGGGTTTTGGCTAATTTCGGGTTCTGTGCTAAAATTGGTATTTTTCAATTGGAATTCATTCCCTTAGCATAATTTGATGAGAAAGATCTGATCTTTATAGATTTGGAGCACTCGGAAGTTTATTCGAGAGGCAAGCGGGTTACAGAGTAGCTTTTCGGGCTAGTTTAAGGTAAGTAATGTCTTTAGATCCTGTCCTGAGGGTATGAAACCCCGGACTTTACATCCTTTCACGGATCTAGAGTGACGCACACACTGGATGACGAGTGTGGGGCATGCACGAATTGGAAATTTGGAAAATGTATCTTTTTTGGAAACTATTGAGTTGCGAAACCGCTTTTAAAGCATATGGTTATTACTATTACTATGTTTTGTTATACTTGGGCTATAAGCCATGTTTGGGGCCGATCTGTTTTAACCCATTAAGGGCTATTTTACTGATATTCCTCACTTTGAAACTATGATTTTACACTCAGTCTTTCTTGTGAAATTGTTGACACTCTTATTTGTAATATTACTATTTCTTGAAATGAGATACTATTTTGGGTCGAGAACCCCATTTTATTTATGGCCCGAATGGCATGCTGAGAGTGTATGAATGAGTGAGGTCGAGGGCCAATATTGTGAGGATGTTATGATATGAGAGTGGCCGAGTGCCTGAGAGTGATTGATGCCATGATTTGGCTTGTTTATAGCGCTTGGGCTGAAGGAGCCCCTCCGGAGTCTGTACACACCCCCACTGAGCGCAGGTACCTACTGAGTGCGAGTGCCGAGTGATGAGTAATTGAGAGGCATGAGTGACAGTGAGGTTGCCCGCGGGGCTGATACTGAGTAATGGTTAGATGCTGAGGGAAAGTGTTACGAGTGATGATTATGACCCGATGGGCAGTTTTATGATGATATTTTACTGATTTTTGACTATGATTCACTTCATTTTTCAAACTGATATTACTGAGAGTTTTACTGAGATATATTGAAAATATACTTGTTTCAAAAGGATTTTATGGAAAGTGGTTTTTGAACTTATGTATACTGTATTGAGACTTGATGTTTTTACTGTTTTGTGGATTGGTGTTCTGGTGATGTGTGTTCATATACTTCAGACTGTGATTTATTTTCAAAACTACTGAGTTGGCGTACTCATCATTACTCCCCGTACCCCTGTGTGGAGATCCAGGTACTGGTTCGGAGCAGTAGTTGTCCGAGCTCGTTGTCATCAGCGTTTGGGATTTCGAGGTAGCTGTCCAGTTCCCGCAGCTTATCCACTTCCCTTATTCATTTAGTACTTAGTATTTTATTCATAGACATTATTATGACATTTGCAGAGTTAGTTTATTTCTTAGATGGTCGTGATCGGTTGACTCCAGTCTTTGGGGGATTTGTTTAGACTGTTAGATTATCATTGCAGCGTAAAGACTTAAAGAAATTATTTTATACTCTGTTAGCTGATTATTATTGATTTTCGAAATACTATAATGGATCAAATGTGTAGTTATGTGATGGTTGGCTAGCCTAGTTCCACGATATGCTCCATCACTACCTGTTAGGATTTGGGGTCGTGACAAGTTGGTATCAGAGCTCTAGGTTACATAGGACTCAACGATCATGAGCATATATAGTAGAGTCTTGCGGATCGGTACAGAGACGTCTGTACTTATCTTCGAGTGGCTACAGAACTCTTAGGAAAAATCTCATTTTCTTGAACTCTTTCATGCCATTCTATTGGTTTTTGAAATCTAAACTACTATTGTTTCATTCTCTCACAGATGGTGAGGACACGCACTACCGATCAGGGTGACCAGACACCAGCAAGACCCACAAGGGGTCGAGGCCATGGTGGAGTTAGGGGACCAGCCCGCGCAGCAGCCGGGACAATACCACAGGATACCCCTGTCATTCAGGATTAGATTCCCGTCGAGGGTGCTCCAGCGGGACAGGCTCAGGCACCGGCAGTGCCTATTATTATTCTGGGGCTTCAGGAGACCCTGGCTTAGATATTGACGGTGTGTACCAGTTTGGCCCAGGCATTTGCTATATCTACTACTGCCACTGCAGATCAGGCCGGGGGAGGCGTTCAGACTCCAGTTGCCCGGACACCTGAGCAGGCTGTATAGGGTATTCAGGCACCGGGGGTAGTCCCAGCACAGCCGGTTGCCCCAGTTTAGGACTATGTGGTTCCAGCTATGCTCGAGGATGAGCAGCGTAGGCTGTAGAGGTTCAGTATACTTCAGCCTCCGACTTTCAGCGGCATAGAGGGTGAGGATGCCTAAGGTTTTCTGGATAAATGCTAGAGGATACTACATACTGCGGGTATTTTGGAGACCAGTGGGGTCTCGTTTGCTACATTTCAATTTGCTGGTGCTGCTTTCACTTGGTGGGAGGAATTTGAGAGGCGTAGGTCGGTTGGTTCAGCACCACTCACCTGGCAGCAGTTCTCCACGATCTTTTGGGAGAAGTATGTCCCTCAGTCCCACAGAGAGGAGCAGCGCAAGCAGTTTGAGCAGCTGTGCCAGGGAGAGTTGTCAGTTACTCAGTACGAGATGAGGTTTTCCGAGTTGGATAGACATGCTTCTGAGTTAGTCCCTACTGATAGGGAGAGGATCAAGAGATTTGTAGACGATCTCACGTATCAGCTTTAGATTTTGATGACCAGGGAGAAAGTGTATGGAGCTACATTTGAGCAGGTAGTTGACATTTCTCGGGACATTGAGTTGGTTCGTAGGCAGGAGCGTGAGGAGAGAGAGGCCAAGAGGCCTTGGGGATCAGGTAGCTTCAATGGTTCCCCTTCTAGAGGACAGTTTCAGCATGGCAGAGGTCGTCCATTTAGACCTCCACAGCCAGCGCGCCCAGCTTATAGTGATGCATCTTTGGGGCAGGGTCCTCGCATTTCTCATCAGGGACGTTCATCTTTTAGTGCCCTTCCAGCTCAGAGTTCCTCCAGAGCATCATCATATCAGGGTTTTTCTATGCATGGTTCATCCAATGTTTATCATGGTGGCAAGGGTTCTTATCAGTCTCCATTTGCAGCTCCAGGTGGTTGTTTTGAGTGTGGAGAGTTAGGACATGGGGGAGGCAGTGTCCTCGTCATCTTGGTAGTTCATCTCAGCAGAGGGTTCAGCCCTCGACTTCAGACCCAGTCATTTCACCACCTACCCAGGCAGCCAGGGGTGGTGGTCAGGCAGCTAGAGGCCGCCCTAGAGGGGGAGGTCGAGCAGGTGGAGGACAGCCACATATTTTATGCACTTCCAGCCAGGCATGGCCTTCGATGTAGTGATCGCAGGTAATGTCTCAGTCTTTTGCCGAGATGCTTTGACTTTATTTGACCCTGGTTCTACATATTCCTATGTTTCTTCATATTTTGCCCATTTTCTGGATATGCCTCGTGAGTCTTTAGTTACCTCTGTTCATGTGTCGACTCCGGTAGGCGATACTGTTATTGTGGACCGTGTGTATCGGTCATGTGTGATATCTATTGGGGGTCTGGAGACCCGAGTGGACCTATTGTTACTCAGTATGGTCGATTTTGATGTGATTCTGGGCATGGATTGGTTATCCCCATGTCATGCTATTCTTTATTTTCACGCTAAGACCGTGACCCTAGCTATGCCCGGAGTTCTGAGAATTCAGTGGAGAGGGTCTATAGAGCATGTGCCTAGTAAAGTGATTTCTTATTTGAAGGCTCAGCGTATAGTTGAGAAAGGGTGTGAGTCTTATCTTGATATTGTGAGGGATGTTAGTAGTGAGACTCCTTTTGTTGATTCTGTTCCTGTGGTCCGTAATTTTCTGGACGTATTTCCTGCAGACCTTCTAGGCATGCCACCGGACAGGGATATTGATTTTGGTATTGACCTGGTGCCAGACACCTAGCCTATCTCTATTCCACCTTACCGCATGGCACCAGCGGAGTTGAAAGAATTGAAAGAGCAGCTTCAGGAACTCCTAGATAAAGGGTTCATTCGGCCTAGTGTGTCACCTTAGGGTGCACCGGTGTTGTTTGTGAAAAACAAAGATGGCTCCATGTGCATGTGTATTGATTATAGACAGCTGAATAAGGTTACGGTGAAGAACCGGTATCCGTTGCCCCGTATTAACGATTTGTTTGACCAGCTTCAGGGAACTAGAGTGTTCTCCAAGATTGACTTGAGATCTGGGTATCATCAGTTGAAGATTCGGGATTCTGACATTCCGAAGACTGCTTTCAGGACCAGATATGGTCATTATGAGTTCTTAGTTATGTCATTTGAGCTGACTAATGCCCCAGCTGCGTTCATGCAATTGATGAACAGAGTGTTTCAGCCTTACCTTGATTCTTTCGTCATTATGTTCATTGATGACATCCTGGTTTATTCTCGTAGCCAGGAAGAGCATGCTCAGCATTTGAGAGTTGTGTTACAGAGGTTGAGGGAGGAGAAGCTTTATGCAAAATTCTCCAAGTGTGAGTTTTGACTTGGTTCAGTAGCTTTCTTGGGGAACGTGGTGTCTAATGAGGGTATTCAGGTTGATCCAAAGAAGATAGAGGCGGTGCAGAGTTGGCTCAGACCGTCCTCAGCTACAGAGATTAGGAGTTTCCTTGGGTTGGCGGGATATTACCGTCGCTTTGTGGAGGGATTCTCTTCTATTTCTTCGCCTTTGACCAGATTGACCCAGAAGGGTGATCCATTCAGATGGTCTGATGAGTGTGAGGAGAGCTTTCAGAAGCTCATGTCAGCATTGACCACAACTCCGGTACTAGTTTTGCCTACTGGTTTGGGTTCTTACACAGTCTATTATGATGCTTCTAGAATTGGTTTGGGAGCGGTGTTGATACAGGACGGTAAGGTGATTGCCTACGCATCCAGACATTTAAAGGTGCACAAGAAGAATTATCCAGTGCACGATCTTGAGTTAGCTGCCATTGTTCATGCCTTGAAGATTTGGCGGCATTATTTGTATGGAGTGCAGTGTGAGATTTTCACTNGACTTGAATTTGCGTCAGAGGAGATGGTTAGAGCTTCTCAAGGATTATGACCTCACTATTTTGTATCATCCGGGGAAGGCCAATGTAGTGGCTGATGATTTGAGTCGTTGGGCCGAGAGTTTGGGGAGTCTAGCTTACCTTTTAGCAGCAGAACGACCTTTAGCACTTAATGTTCAGGGTTTAGCGGGTCAGTTGCTGAGATTGGATTTGTCAGACCCTCTACGGGTATTAGCTAGCATGGCTTCCCGATCTTCTCTTTATGATCAGATTAGAGCTCGGCAGTATGATGATCCGCATTGTTCGTACTTCAGGACGGTGTGATGCCAGGGATGTGACTATTGGTGATGACGGTGTTATGCGGATGCAGGGCCGTATTTGCGTGCCTAATATGGATGGGCTTCGAGAGTTGATATTAGTAAAGGCCCACAGCTCGCGGTATTCCATCCATCCGGGTGCCGCGAAGATGTATCATTATCTGAGAAAATAGTATTGGTGGAGGCGGATGAAGAGAGATATTGTTGAGTATGTAACACGGTGTCTCAACAGCCAGCAGGTCAAGTATGAGCACCAAAGACCAGGAGGATTACTTTAGAGGTTAGATATTCCGGACTAGAAGTGGGAGCAGATCACTATGGACTTCGTAGTTGGGTTATTGTGGATAGATTGATCAAGTCCGCGCACTTCATTCCTGTTGGTAATACTTATACTTCAGAGTGATTGGCTGGTATGTACATCAGGGAGATTGTCCGATTGCATGGGGTTCCAGTTTCTATCATTTCCGACAGAGGTACTCAGTTCACATCTCAGTTTTGGAGGGCCGTGCAGAGAGGTATGGGTACTCAAGTAGAGTTGAGCACAACATTTCATCCTCAGACCGACGGGCAGTCGAAGAGGACTATTCAAATTTTAGAGGACATGTTGCGGGTCTGTGTGATTGATTTTGGTGGCTCATGGGATCAGTTTCTGCCACTAGCGCAGTTTGCATATAATAATAGCTACCAATCTAGTATTCAGATGGCCCCGTACGAGATATGGTAGGAGGTGTAGATCTCTGGTTGGTTGGTTCGAGCCCGGTGAGGCAAGGCTATTGGGCACAGATTTGATTCAGGATGCGTTAGAGAAGGTGAAGTTGATTCAGGAGCGACTTCGCACGGCGCAGTCTAGGCAGAAGAGTTATGCGTACCGGAAGGTCCGGGATGTCTCTTTGATGGAAGGTGATAAGGTACTGCTGAAGGTATCACCATCAAGGGTGTTATGAGGTTCTAAAAGAGGGTAAAGCTGAGTCCACGGTTTATCGGTCCTTTTGAGGTACTTCAGAAGGTTGGAGAGGTGGCTTATAGACTTTCCTTGTCACCCAGCCTATCGAATGTTCATTCGATATTTCATGTGTCGATTCTCAGGAAATATGTTGGTGACCCGTCTCGTGTGTTAGACTTCATCACAGTCCATCTCGAGGGTGATATGTCATATGAGGTAGAGCCAGTAGCAATTTTGGATTGTCAGGTCATAAAGTTGAGGTCCAAGAATATAGCTTTAGTGAAGGTACAGTACAGAGGTCAGCCAGTGGAGGAGCCTACTTGGGAGATCGAGGGGGAGATGCAGAGCAGATATCCTCACTTGTTTGAGACTCCAGGTATGTTTTTAGACCCGTTCGAGGATGAACGTTTGTTTAAGAGGGGGAATGTAACAACCCGATCGGTCGTTACGTAGAACTTGCATTATAATTACTGTTATTGCCTTGTCATAAGTTGGTTATACTGTTTATGATGTGTTAGTGTTGGTAGGCTTGGAATGGGAATAGTTGTAGTGAGAATTTAGTTACTTAAGTGTTTAAGAATAGCCTTAAAGTGGGAGAAGTCAACTAAGAGTTGACTTATTGGTAAACAACCTCGGAATGCGGATGTTATGGTTCGGATAGCTTCGTTAGTTGATTTGGGACATAGGAATGTGTTCAGAATAATTTTGTGATGTGCGTTATAGAATTAGGCTTGAATTGGCGAAATCTAGCTTTTGGCGATTTCCGGTCGGCAGTGAAAAATAGGCTATCGGGGTCAGAATGGAATTTCGGAAGTTGGAACAAGTTCGTAATGTTATTTTGGATATGTCTGCAAAATTTCAGGTCAATCAGATGTGTTTTGGATAGTTTCGGCATCGTTGGTGGATTTTAGAAATTTCAAAGTTCTTAGGCTTGAATCCGATGTGATTTTGTGTTTTGATGTTATTTTGGTGTTCCGAGAGTTCAACTAAGTTTGAATGATCATTTATGATGTTTTGTTAAATTTGGTTGGGGTCCCGAGGGGTTCAGGATTGATTTCGGGGGTTAATGGGCACTTTTGGACTTAGAAAAATAGTTGTTTTGCTGGTGTGTTGCAGGTGTGAAATTCTTCTATGTGATTGTCGGGTTATGTATGCGATCGCACAGGTTAGTTGGTGAGGCCCAGAAAATTACTCTATGCGACCACAGGTACAAGGTCGCGATTGCAAAGAGAGGAGTGAGGAAGCCAGTGCGGTCGCGTTTGGCTGGGTACGATCGCATAAGGTCTTGGCGCGTGGGGAGGGGTTGACTGATTGTTCTGTGTGAGCGCGGGTGTAGCCACGCGATCGCGTAGGGTAGACTTGGCATTACTTCGCGAATGCTCTCCTGGAGCCGCGATCGCACAGTGTCTGGACCCGGGAAGTATAAATTAAAACCCTTCGCGACCATAACCCACTTTTCCACCATTTTTGAACGGGAAGAAGCTTTTAAGGCGATTTTTAAGAGAGGAAATCATTGTTCTTCATTGAGGTAAGGATTTTGGACCCTAAAACTCGATTATATGTGATTAAGGATCAAATTATCATCGTTTAATTTATGAAAAATCAGTAGAAAAAGATGGAATTAGGGCTTGAGATTATGAGACCTTTAGGGGATGATTTGAGGGGTCAAACAAACTCCGATTTTAGAGTTCTTTATATGTACGAACTCGTGAGATGATGAAGAACATTTTGGTATAAAATTTTTCGAGTTCCAAGACGCGGCCCTAGGGTCGGGTTTTGGCTAATTTCGGGTTTTGTGCTAAAATTGGTATTTTTCAATTGGAATTCATTCCCTTAGCATAATTTGATGAGAAAGATCTGGTCTTTATAGATTTGGAGCACTCGGAAGTTGATTCGAGAGGCAAGCGGGTTGCAGATTAGCTTTTCGGGCTAGTTTGAGGTAAGTAATGTCTTTAAATCCTGTCCTGAGGGTATGAAACCCCGGACTTTACATCCTTTCACGGATTTGGAGTGACGCACACACTGGATGAC
>ML406065.1:17638-40047 GCA_005239525.1 Nicotiana knightiana
GGGTCGGGTTTTGGCTAATTTCGGGTTTTGTGCTAAAATTGGTATTTTTCAATTGGAATTCATTCCCTTAGCATAATTTGATGAGAAAGATCTGGTCTTTATAGATTTGGAGCACTCGGAAGTTGATTCGAGAGGCAAGCGGGTTGCAGATTAGCTTTTCGGGCTAGTTTGAGGTAAGTAATGTCTTTAAATCCTGTCCTGAGGGTATGAAACCCTGGACTTTACATCCTTTCACGGATCTGGAGTGACACACACACTGGATGACGAATGTGGGGCGTCACGAATTGGAAATTTGGAAAATGTATCTTTTTAGGCAACTATTGAGTTGCGAAACCGCTTTTAAGGCATATGGTTATTACTATTACTATGTTTTGTTATACTTGGGTTGTACGCCATGTTTAGGGCCTAGTGCCGATCTGTTTTAACCCCTTGAGGGCTATTTTACTGATAATCCTCACTTTGAAACTATTATTTTACACTCAGTCTTTCTTGCAAAATTGTTGACACTCTTATTTGATAATATTACTATATCTTGAAATGAGATACTATTTTGGGTCGAGAACCCCATTTTATTTATGGCCCGAATGGCATGCTGAGAGTGTCTGACTGAGTGAGGATGAGGGCTAATATTGTGAGGATGTTATGATATGAGAGAGGCCGAGTGCCTGAGAGTGATTGATGCCATGATTTGGCTTATAGCGCTTGGGCTGAAGGAGCCGCTTCGAAGTCTGTACACACTCCCAGTGAGCGCAGGTACCTACTGAGTGCGAGTGCCGAGTGAGGAGTGATTGGGAGGCATGAGTGACAGTGAGGTTTCCCGCGGGGCTGATACTGAGTGATGGTGAGGTGCTGGGGGAAATTGTTACGAGTGATGATTATGGCCCGAGGGGCAGTTTTATGATGATATTTTACTGAGTTTTGACTATGATTCACTTCATTTTTCAAACTGATATTACTGAGAGTTTTACTGAGATATATTGAAAATATACTTGTTTCAAAAGGATTTTATGGAAAATGGTTTTTGAACTTATGTATACTGTATTGAGACTTGATGTTTTTACTATTTTGTGGATTGGTGTTTTTGTGATATATGTATTCATATACTTCAGAATGTGATTTATTTTCATTACTACTGAGTTGGTGTACTCATCATTACTCCCTGCACCCCTGTGTGCAAATCCAGGTACTAGTTCGGAGCATTAGTCGTCCGAGCTCGTTGTCATCAGCGTTTGGGATTTCGAGGTAGCTGTCCAACGCCCACAGCTTCTTCACTTCCCTTCTTCATTTAGTACTTAGTATTTGATTCATAGACATTATTATGAAATTTGCAGAGTTAGTTTATTTCTTAGATGCTCGTGATTGGTTGACTCCAGTCCTGGTGGGTATTTGTTAAGAGTGTTAGATTATTATTGCGGCGTAAAGACTTAAAGAGATTATTTTATACTCTGTTAGCTGATTATTATCGATTTTTGAAATATTATAATGGATCAAATGTGTAGTTATGTGATGGTTGGTTAGCCTATTTCCACGATAGGCGCCATCACGACCTGTTAGGATTTGGGGTCGTGACAGTATGCTTTCGGGAACACGTGAGTTACCTCGCAAACATGTAGGCCAATAGGGCCAAAGCTTCATGATCGTGATAGGCTTCTCGCTAACGCGATGAATACCTGTACAGTGTTTAAAAAACAGACTTCAAGAGGGGAATTTTTCAAAATTTCACACCTTCTTCACTGAAACTCAACCTTGGGAGATTTTTGAAGTGGGAATTCAATACCAAATCATAGGTTTGTGTTCTTAAACTCATTTCTCCTATTTCCATCAACACCCATTAGATTTCTAGTCCTAAATCTTGTTCTTTAATGGTAGAAATTAAGGATTTTAGGAAAATTGAGAATTTTGTAAATTTGGGAATTTAGACCTCTATTTGGGGTCGGATTCCGGAACCAATTACATATTCGAGCTCGGGGTGAATGGGTAAACGGTTTTTGGCACGAACGTCGAGTTTTGACCAAGCGGGCCTAGGGTCGATTTTTGACTTTTGGGGGAAAACTTAGGAACTCTATAATTGTGCATTGAAATTGATTCTTTAGCGATAATTGATAATATTAAGCTAATTATCACTAGATACGAGCGGGTTGGAGGTGAATTCAAGAGGAAAAGCGATACTTGAGTAGTGAGTGTCCTGCAGACGAGGTAATTGTTGTGTCTAATATTGGCTTGAGGGATTAGGTATTGTTGCCTATTTTCTATGTGTTGATTGCTGAGTACAACGTATAGGTGAGGTGACGAGTAACTATGCGTTGTTGTCGAGTCCTAGCATACGAGTGAGTCTTATTCTTGTGATCGTTGTATTCTTTATTCGTATTATTCCAACTTAGACTAGATTTTCTTTATTCTTTTCATTGTTTGGGTGAGGAAGAGTGTAAAGCATGAAGGGTGATTCCATGCATTGCATATTTACTATCACTATCATGTGTTCACTATCATTATCATGTTAGGAAGAGTTTAAAGCACGAAGGGTGATGCGTCCCATTGCATATTCATTATCATTATCATGGGAGGAAGAGTGTAAAGCACGACGGGTGATGCCGTGCCATTGCATATTTATTATCATTATTATATGAGGAAGAGTGTAAAGCACGAAGGGTGATACCGTGCCATTGCATATTTACTATCATTATCATGTGAGGAAGAGTGTAAAGCATGAAGGGTAATGTCGTGCCATTGCATATTTACTATCATTATCATGTGAGGAAGAGTGTAAAGCAAGAAGGGTGATGCCGTGCCATTTCATATTCATTATCATTGTTTTTATCATTTATTATGGTGAGGATGAGAGTAAAAGCACGAAGGGTGATGCCGTGCACTTGCTTATGCTATGTTTTAATATTTCTATTTGTGCAAAGTATATTGTTGTTGTGTTTCTTTACTGTTATCATTCTCATGATCTTGTATTCCCCCCCTCCCCCCATCATGTTCTCCCCCTCTCAGTATTGTCCGTGTAGCTTCTATTATTTGTTATTATGCCCGTACATTGTTTATCTGCACAAGTTTATGTTGTCGCCTTGTCCTAGCCTCGTCACTACTTCACCGAGGTTAGGCTCGACATTTACCTGTACATGGGGTCGGTTGTACTGATACTACACTCTGAGTTGTTCTGTGCCAATTACGATACTGGACCAAGTTGATCCCGCGTGGATTTGCTGACTTCTATCCCACAGGAGATCCAAGCTAGATCTGCCGGCGTTCGCAGACCCTGGAGTCCCCTTCTAGTTAATTCAGTTTATTGTTTCTTTTATTCGAAAACAATGGTATTTTTCTTCAGCCAATATTTTTAGTAACTCTTAGAAGTTCGTGAATTGTGACACCAGACTTTGGGTAGTGTGTATGAATATTTGGATTATGATGAACTTCCGCACGTCTTTAATCTGTTATGCTTTAAATTAATTCTATGTAGCAAACTGTTTAAAGATTTAGCATATTAAATCTCTAATTGTTGGCTTGCCTGGCAACTGAACGGTTAGACGCCATCACGGTCCCGACGGTGGGAAATTCAGGTCGTGACAAGTTGTTATCAGAGCATTAAGTTTCTTAGGTATCACAATTCACGGACAAGCTTAGTAGAGTCTGGGGTATTGGTACGGAGACGTCTGTACTTATCTCCCAGAGGCTATAAAGTTAGGAACAAGTTCACTTTTATTCAACAATGTTGTGCAAATCTTGTTATCTCAATACTGATTGAACTCTTCTATTCTTATTCTCACGCAGATGGCGAGAACACGTATCGCTTCTTATTCTAACCAGCAACTAGATCCTCCAGCAACAGCTCCTACGAGGGGCAGAGGTCGAGGCCGAGGTCGTGCCAGAGGCTGAGGTAGGGGCAGGGCTCAGCCCAAGGCCCGAGCAGTAGCTCCAACTGCGAAGCCTCAGGTAGATTTGGACGAGGAGGTTCCAGCTCAGACTATTCCTGCCAGACTAGCTCAGGTCCCAGAAGGGTTTATTGCCACCCCGGTGCTTCAGGATGCCTTGGTCCGATTAGTGGGCCTTATGGAGAGTGTGGCCCAGAGTGGCACATTTCCCATGGAACCAGCCGTATCTCAGACTGGAGGAGAAGCCCAGACTCCTGCTACTCACACTCCGGAGCATATGGCTCCCCAGTTTCAGACTCCAGTAACTCATCCAGTCAGAGTGGTTCAGCCGGTTGCTGCATCACAGCCCGCTGATGGGTCAGCTATGTCCTCTAAGGCTTTGTGGAGGTTGGATAGGTTTACCAATCTCTTTCTAGTTTGTTTAAGTGGTGCTACTTCAGAGGATCCCCAGGAGTATCTTGATAGCTGTCACGAGGTTCTTCGGAACATGGGTATATTGGAGACCAATGGGGTCGACTTTGCTGCATTTCAGATAACTGGTTCCACCAAGAAATGGTGGAGGGATTATTTATTGACCAAACCAGCTGGGTCTCCTGCTCTCACTTGGGACCATTTCTCAAATCTCTTCTTAGAGAAGTTTCTGCCTATCACCTTGAGGGAGGAGCGTCGCCGTCAGTTCGAGCGTCTCCAGCATGGCAGCATGACTGTTACTCGGTATGAGACTCATTTTGTGGATTTGGCCCATCATTCTATTCTTTTTATCCACACACACACACACACACACATAGAGAGAGAGAGAGAGGGGGGGTGAGGAGGTTTATTGAGGGTCTTGCTTAGCCTATTAGATTGCAGATGGCTAAGGAGACATGGAGTGATATTTCTTTCCAGGATGCGGCCAATGTGGCCCGACGAGTCGAGATGGTTCTTGGACAGAGAGGTTAGGGGTCAGATAAGAGACCTCATCATTCCGGTGGATTTAGCGGTGCCTCATTTGGAGGAGGGGGTTATGGTAGAGGTCATCATCCCAGGCCATTTAATTCAGCACTCCAAGCATCCCATGGTGCCCCAAGTGGTCGTGGCTCTTATATGCCTTATTCTGATCAGCCAGCCTGCAGTGCACCACCAGGTCCTATTAGTGCACCTCTTCGTCAGAGTTTTCAGGGTGGTTATTCAGGTCGACAGGGTCAGTTTGCCGACCAACATTCTCAGCAGCCGAAGTCTTGTTATACTTGTGGTGATCCGAGGCACCTTGATAGATATTTCCCTCGTGCGTCGAGCAGTTCATAGCACCAGAGTTCTCATGCCATGGTTCCGGCACCAGTAGTTGCATCGCCTGCTCAGCCAGCCAGAGGCAGGGGTCAGACAGTTAGAGGTAGGGGTCAGATTGTTAGAGGTGGAGGTCGGGACATTAGAGGTGGAGGCCCGCCAGCTAGAGGCCGTCCCAGAGATATGATTCAGAGTGGTGGGGACCAACCCCAATGTTATGCTTTCCCAACCAGACCTGAGGCTGAGTCATCTGATGCTGTTATCACAGGTACTATTTCAGTTTGTAGTAGAGATGCTTCAGTTCTATTTGATCCGGGGTCTACTTACTCCTATGCGTCATCTTATTTTGCTTCATACTTGGTTGAACCTCATGATTCCTTGAGTGCCCCTGTATATGTGTCCACGCCCGTGGGGGATGCTATTAATGTAGATCGTGTGTATCTTTCGTGTGTGGTCACTATTGGGAGTCTTGAGACCAATGTAGACATTTTGCTCCTTGATATGGTTGATACTCGATGTTATATTGGGCATGGATTGGCTATCACCTTATCATGCTATCTTGGATTGTCACGCCAAGACAGTGACATTAGCCTTGTCGGGGTTGCCTCGACTAAAGTGGAGAGGGACTCCTGGCCATTCTTCCAGTAGGGCTATCTCTTATATGAAGGCTCGGTGTATGGTCGAGAAGGGGTGTTTAGCCTATTTGGCTTATGTTCGTGATTCTACTGTTGAGGTTCCTTCTATGGATTCTATTCCTGTTGTTCGTGAGTTTCCTGAGGTATTTCCTGCAAACCTGCCAGGGATGCCACCTGAAATGGATATTGACTTTTGTATTGACTTGGCTCTGGGCACTCAGCCCATTTCTATTCCGCCATATCGGATGGCCCCGCCAGAGTTGAAAGAATTGAAGGAACAGTTACAGGATTTGCTAGATAATGACTTCATTAGACCTAGTGTCTCGCCCTAGGGTGCACCAGTTTGTTCGTGAAGAAGAAGGATGGATCTATGAGGATGTGTATAGATTATCGGCAGTTGAACAAAGTCACTATCAAGAACAAGTATCTGTTGCCGATGATTGAAGATTTATTCGATCAGCTTCAGAGTTCCAAAGTGTTTTCGAAGATTGACTTGATATCTAGCTACCATCAGTTGAGGATTACGACATCCGATGTCCCTAAGGCAGCTTTTTCGTACGCGGTATGGGCACAATGAGTTTCTGGTGATTTCCTTTGGGTTGACTAATGCCCAACATCATTTATGGACTTTATGAACCGAGTGTTCAAGTCTTATTTGGATTCCATTGTGATCGTATTTATTGATGACATCTTGATATACTCCCGCAACTGGGAGGAGCATGAGCAACACCTCAGGGTAGTGCTCCAGACCTTGAGGGACAATCAGTTGTATGTCAAATTCTCAAAGTGCGAGTTTTGGTTGGATTCAGTCGCTTTCTTGGGCCACGTTGTATCAGTAGAGGGTATTCAGGTAGATCCTAAAAAAGATTGAGGCAGTCAAGAACTAGCCTAGACCCACTTCATCTATGAAGATCAGGATCTTCTTGGGTTTGGCGGGTTATTACCGTCGGTTTATGGAGGGGTTTTCATCTATAACAGCCCCAATGACCAGGTTGACCCAGAAAGGTACCCCATTCAGATGGTCGGACGAGTGTGAGGCGAGCTTTTAGAAGCTCAAGACAACTTTGACTACAACACCGGTGTTGGTATTACTATTGGGTTCAGGATCTTACACAGTGTATTGTGATGCCTCCCGTGTTGGGCTCAGAGCGGTATTGATGCAGAAGGGCAGGGTGATTGCATATGCATCTCGGCAGTTGAAATTTCATGAGAAGAATTACCTTGTTCTTGATTTAGAGTTGGCAGCCATTGTTCACGCGCTGAAGATTTGGAGGCACTATCTTTATGGCGTGTCGTGTGAGGTTTCCACGGATCACCGCAGCCTTCAGTATTGTTCAAGCAGAAGGATCTCAATTTGAGGTAGAGGAGATGGTTGGAACTATTGAAAGACTATGATATTACCATACTGTATCATCCGGGAAAGGCCAATGTGGTGGCCGACGCATTGAGTAGAAAGGCAGTGAGTATGGGCAGCCTTGCGTTCATTCCAGTCAATGAGAGGCCGCTAGCTTCATATGTTCAGACTTTGGCCAAACCAGTTCGTGAGGTTGGAAATTTCAGAGCCCAGCCGTGTGCTAGCTTTTAGAGTCACTCGGTCTTTCTTGTTTGAGCGTATAAGAGATTGGCAATATGATGAACCTCACTTGATGGTCCTTAGGGACACAGTTCGGCACGGTGGTGCCAAGCAGGTTACTGTTGGAGATGACGGCATTTTGAGGATGCAAGGTCATGTATGTGTGCCTAATGTTGATGGGCTTCGTGAGTTGATCCTTGAGGAGGCTCACAGTTCTCGGTATTCTATTCACCCGGGCGCTGCCAGTATGTACCAGGACATGCATCAGCATTATAGGTGGAAGAGGATGAAAAAGGATATAGTTGCTTATGTGACTCGGTGCTTGAATTGTAAACAGGTGAAGTATGAGCATTCAGAGACCCGGTGGTTTGCTTCAGCAGATGGAGATTCCTGAGTGGAAGTGGGAGCGTATCACTATGGACTGTGTTGTTGGGCTCCCACAGACTCAAAGGAAGTTCAACGCTACGTGTGTTATTGTGGATAGGCTGACTAAGTCAGCACACTTCATTTGGTGGCAGTTATCTATTCTTCGGAGTGGTTGGCAGATATTTATATTCAGGAGATCATCCATCTTCACGGTGTGCCAGTGTCTATCATTTCTGATCGAGGTACGCAATTTACCTCGCACTTTTGCAGGGCAATACAATGTGATTTGGGTACGCGGGTGGAGCTGAGCACAACATTTCATCCTCAGACGGACGGGCTGTCTGAGAGTACTATTCAGATCTTGGAGGATATACTCCGCGCTTGTGTTATAGATTTTGGAGGATCGTGGGATCAATTCTTGCCCCTTGTAGAGTTCTCCTACAACAACAGCTACCAGACGAGCATTCAGATGGTTCCCTATGAGGCATTATATGGTAGACGGTGCATGTCTCCAGTTGGATGGTTTGAGCCGGGAGAGGCTCGATTATTGGGTACAGATCTAGTGCCGGAGGCCTTGGACAAGGTCAAGATTATACAGGATCGATTTCGTACAACTCAGTCCAGGAAAAAGAGTTATGCCGACCGTAGAGTTCGTGTTGTGGTATTCATGGCCGGGGAGAGAGTATTGCTTCGGGTATCGCCCATGAAGGGTGTCATGATATTTGGAAAGAAGGGAAAGTTGAGGCCTAGATATATCGGGCCTTTTGATATTCTTGATAGAGTGGGAGAGGTGGCTTATAGACTTTCATTACCTCCAAGATTATCATCAGTTCATCTAGTAATCCATGTGTCAATGCTCCGGAAGTATCAAGGTGACCCGTCCCACGTATTATATTTCAGCTCTGTCCAGTTGGACAAGGATCTGACTTATGAGTAGGAGCAGGTACCTGTTCTAGACCAGAAGGTTTGTCAGTTGAGATCGAAGAGTTATCCTTCAGTTCGAGTGCAGTGGAGAGGTCAGCCTATTGAGGCAGCTACTTGGGAGTCCAAGTCGGACATGCGGAGTAGATATCCCCACCTATTCACCAGTTCAGGTACTTTTCTATGTCCGTTCGAGGACGAACGTTTGTTTTAGAGTTGGATATTGTGATGACCCAAAGGGGTCATCTTGTGTATTAGGACTCTATTATACACTCGTTAGTCCTAAAAATCTTATTTTTACCCACCTCGATTTGCATGCACAGTCCAGGCATAATTTCGGAAAGCTTTTATGTGGAAAATTGACATTTAAAATGATTTTAGTTGACTTCAGTCAACGTTTTGAGTAAATGGACCCGGATCCGTATTTCGACTGTCCCGGTGGGTCCTTAGTAAAATATGGGACCTGGGCGAATGCTCGAAATCGAATTCCGAGCTCCCTAGCTCGAGATATAAATTTTAGACTAAAATTGAATTACAGAAAATCAATGATTTTAAAGAACTTTCTTGATGGTTAATCTTGTTGGTATCGGGCCCGTAGTTTTGGAGTCCGGTACAGGGTCGTTATGATATTTTTACATTGTCTGTGAAATTTGGTAAGAATCGAAGCTGATTTGACGTGATTCGGACCTTCGGTTGAGAAAATAGTACTTTTAAGGTGTTATTGAGAATTTCATTGGTTTTGTTGCTAAATCTGTGGTTTTAGGTGTTATTTTTGAAATTAAATTGCATGAGCGAATCCTTATGATGATTCTAGACTTGCGTGTATGTTTGGTTTGGAGCCCTGAGGGCTCGGGTGAGTTTCGGATAGGCTACGAGATGTTTCAGACTTAGAGTTTCTGGTGTTTCAACTGTTTTTTGTGCACAGGTATTTTGTGCTTGACGAAGGGGAAATTGGGCAGGGGTGGTTTTACTCTACACGAACACGTGGATTAGGTCGCGAACGCGGAACAACAGGGGTGTTACCCTTTCCGAATGCGACCTGCCTATTGCGAACGCGAAGAACAAGGGATCTGGGGAGGGGTCAGTAACCTTCTACGTGAACGCGACACTTGGCTCACGAACGCGGAGGCTTGGAGGGGTGTCTGCCATCACGAACGCGTGGGTTACCTCGTGAACGCATAGGACAATAGGGCCAAAGCTTCAGGATCATGACAGGCTTCTCGCGAACGCGATGAAGACTTGTCCAGTGTTTTAAAAACAAACTTCAAGATGGGAATTGTTCAAAATTTCATATCTTCTTCACTAGAACTCAACCTTGGGCGATTTTTGAAGTGGTAATTCAACACCAAATCATAGGTTTATGTTCTTAAAATCATTTCCTCCAATTTCCATCAACACCCCTTAGATTTTTAGTCTTAAATCTTGTTCTTTAAGGGTAGAAATTATGGATTTTAGGAGAATTGGGGATTTTGTAAATTTGGGAATTTAGACCTCGATTTGGGGTCAGATTCCGGAACCAATTAAATACTCGATCTCGGGGTGAATGGGTAAACAAATTTTGGACCGAATCAGTATATGGGGTCAGTTGTACTGATACTGCACTTTGCACTGTTCAGTGCAGATTATGGTACTGGACCGAGTTGATCCCGTGTAGAGTTGTGACTTCTATCTTAGAGGAGACCCAATGTAGATCTGCCGGCGTTCACAGACCTGGAGTCCCCTTCTAGTTACTTTATTTTACTGTTTCTTTTATTCAAAAATAGTGGTATTTTTCTTCAGCCAGTTTTTTTTAGTAACTCTTAGAATTTCGTGAATTGTGACACTTGACTTTGGGTAATGTGTATGAATATTTGGATTATGATGAACTTCTGCACTTCTTCAATATGTTATGCTTTGAATTATTGCTATGTAGTGAACTTTTTAAATAGTTAGCATATTAAATCTCTAATTGTTGGCTTGCCTGGAAGCTGAACGGTTAGCGCCATCAGGGTTTCGATGGTGGGAAATTCGGGTCGTGATAGCATCAGATGGAAACCGGAACAAAATGAGACTTGTGAAATCTGTTGAAGCTGGGTTGTTATGGTGTTTTCGCACCTACATAGAATTGGCCGCACGTGCGGGCTCATAAAAGAGAGCTCTTGTTCATAGAAGCAAGTTTGCTCATGCCTAGCAGTGGTCGCAGAAGCAGGAAATATTCCGCAGAAGCGCCTTTGCTTCTGCGATGGCAAGGGGCACAGAAGCGCCAGTGGTCGCAGGTGCGATCCTATTCGCGCAGAAGCGGTGTTGCAGATGCGGGCCCTTATCCACAGAAGCGAAAGCCCTGGACTTAAGTGTCTTCCACACATGCGATGGTTTTTTCGCAGGTGCTGCACCGCAGAAGCGATTCTTGGGCCGCAGATTTTGGCTGGGCAGAAATAGGAAAGTCTAGGGTTTGGTTTCATTTTCACTTCAGGACTTTGAAAGCTTAGATCGAGGAGAGAGTTTGAGGGATTTTCAAAGGAAACATTTGGGTAAGGATTCTTGACTTGTTTTGGATTAATTCCCACTAATCTATCTTCGATTTCCTCATCTAATTAATATTTTGGATTGAAAAATTTGGGGGAAAGGTGTAAAGTTCTTAGACCAAATTCTTGGGTTTTGAAAGCCCAAATGAGGTCAAATTTGGATAATTCTTGTATGGTTGGACTCAATATCGAACGGGTGTTTGGATTTTATAATTGTGGTCGGGTTTCGAGACGTGGGTCCGGGTCGAATTTTGGGAGCGATTATTCAATTCTTTGCTAAATTCAGAATTTTATTATTTAAATTAGTTCCCTATAGCTGTATTTATAGTATGAAATTATTATGGCTATATTCGAGCCGATCAAAGTTGGGAAATCCAGGGAAAGGCCTTTTTATTGGCTGATTGAGCGAGGTTTGAGCTAAGTGACTTGTCTAACATTGAGTGTGTGGGGGGGGGGGGGGGGGGGGGGGGGGGATTACCCTTTGGATTTGGTACTGTTATGGTAAATTGCAATACGTGAAGGCTGTGTAAGCGTGGTGACGAGTGCGTACTCAGGCTAAATGTGGAAAATCTGATTTTTTCTAAGTAGTTCCCAATTTTATTTCCTTAATTGAGTTACTCTAGCATGTGTAGTAATCATGTGTAGTATAATTTCAGATGTCTACGTGTATTTTTACTTATTTGAAATATATGCAACATGCATAGTTGAATTACATGTTTCCTTGACTCCGTATTCATTCTTTAACTTTGTGGCCTGAGGTTTCTGCCGTGCAAATTGTTATTGTGGCACGAGGTTTCTGCCGTGCGGATTGTTATTGTGGCACGAGGTTTCTGCTGTATGGATTATTATTGTGGCACGGGGTTTCTGCCGTGAAGATTTTTATTGTAGCACGTGGTTTCAGCCGTGCGGATTGTTATTGTGGCACGCGGTTTCTGCCGTGTGGGTTTTTATTGTAGCACGATATTTATGCCGTGCGATTTTTATTGTTTGCACGAGGTTTCTGCCGTGCCGTTATGAGATATTTACTTTTCAGACTGCGAGGCGGTACCTTGGGAGTGCCCTTACTATTTTCCTCTATTTGTTGTATTGTTGTTGTTGTTGATTCTTAACTTGTGAGATTCGTGCTTCTTTACATGTTGTAATTGTCTTCCTTGACTTCCGTTGTTATCTTCTCTGAATTTTTATTGTTACATTTCTTTGTCATTTCATTACATCATTTTATCTTCTGTATCGTTTTTCATATTATTTCAAGTAGGCCCTTGACGTGATATCGTCACTACACTACCGAGGTTAGGCTTGGCACTTACTGGGTACCGTTGTGGTATACTCATACTATGTTTCTGCACATATTTTTGTGCAGATCCAGGTGCATCCTATGAGCCTCGATATTAGTGCGATGTGTTGCTGCTTTGGAGACTTCAAGGTACACCTGCCTGCGTCCGCAGGCCTCGGAGTTTCCTATATCCTGTTCTTTTCCTATTTCTTTAAATTTTGATAGACAATGATGTATAGGATTGTTCGGTACTGTATTTAGAGCTTGTAACTTATATCTCACCAGGTTTTGGGATTTTACGTATTGAGTTTTGATGGATTCTTTTTATGAAATTATTGTGTTCAAGTTTTAATCTCTTATTTAATGTTTCTGCATATTGATTAGGCTTACCTAGTCTTAGAGACTAGGTGCCATCACGATATCTTTCAGAGAGAATTTAGGGTCATGACAAGGTAGTATTAGAGCTCTAGGTTCATAGGTGTTATGAGTCACAAGCAGGTTTAGTAGAGTCTCGTGGATCGGTACGGAGATGTCTGTGCTTATCCTCGGGAGGATATGGAACTGTTAGGAAAAGCTTCACTCTTTTGATTTCTTATCGTGCAAAAGTTTTTACTTTGGATTCTAAATTTTTGTCTTTCTATTCTTTCACAGATGATGAGGACACGTACAGCTGGATCAGATGACTAGACACCGGTACCCCTTATTAGTGACGCGAGAGGCCGGGGCCGAGATAGAGGCCGAGAACGTCCGTGTGGTGCATCAATAGCACCCACATGACCTGCTTCAGAGGAACCACCAGTAGCTCCATTTGGAAGGCAGACACCTGAGACGCCTGTTACCGCACCAGCCATCCAGTAGACTGTCGCCCAGTTTCTGAGCATGTTCAGCACTTTGGCTTAGGTAGGGTTGATACCACTCGCTCCTGCCACATCTCATTCCGGGGGAGGAGCATGAACTCCCACCACCCATACCCAGATCAGCGGGTCCAAGTCGACTAGGTTCACAAGGTCATACCAATGCAGCAGATACCCCCGATTCAGCCTGAGGATAGTGCAACAGTTTCTAAGGAGGAGTAGCTCAGGCTTAAGAGGTAAAAAAAGTACCACCCTCCTACTTTCAATGGTGTCAGAGGATGCCCAGGGTTTTCTGGAGGAGTGCCATCGTATCCTCTGTACTATAGGTATTGCGGAGTATAGTGGGGTTTCTTTCACTACGTTCTAGCTTAGACGAGCGACCTATCAGTGGTGGAGAGCATATGAGTTAGGTAGTCTGGCCGAGGTAGCTTCACTCACTTAGACTCAGTTCTCAGACATGTTCTTGAGGGAGTATGTTATCCAGAGTCTCAGATATGCAAGGCGCGTGAGTTTGATCAGTGCGCCAGAGTTCCATGACTGTATTGGAGTATGCGGTCCAGTTCAGTGATTTGGCTAGGAATGCACTAACTTTGGTTTCTACTGTTCAAGAGCGGGTTCATCGATTTATCGAGGGGATCAACCTCGATATCAGATTTAGCATAGTCCGAGAGTTGGAGATGGACATCGCATAACAGTAGGTAGTGGGGATTTATAGATGATTGGAGGGTATGCTGACTCGGGAGAGGGAGGAGAGAGAAGCCAAAGGTCTCGAGAGTCTGGTACATATAGTGGTACTCGTTCCCCAGCTGCAGCTCATCAGGGTAGGGGCTATGTGAGTGGCCCTGTTCATTCAGCACTTCCAGTAGTAATCCGGCCACTCCTAAGCCCCATGCTCCTTATTATGCACCGCCATTGTCTAGTGCACCTCTTGAACGGGGTGCTTCCAACTGTCAGTCCAGTCGACCAAGCCCGAACCAACCACATCAGCCACGTCCTCCGAGAGCTTGTTTCGACTGTGGTGGCACTCATCATATGGTAAGGGATTGCCCCAGGCTCAAGAGGGGTTCACCTCCACAGACCACTCAGGCACGATGTGCTCCATCGGGTCCTCGAGCTATAATTACAAAACCAACTACCACTCCACCTACACAACTAGCTAGAGGTAGAGGTTGAGCAGGTAGAGGTCGCCCTAGAGGGGGAGGCCAGGCCAGATACTATGCTCTTTTTGCTAGGACGGAGGCAGTTGCATTTAAGTCTATCATCACAGGTATTGTTCCGGTCTGTCATAAAGATGCATCAATATTATTTGATCCAGGCTCCACTTATTCTTATGTGTCATCTTATTTTTCTTCGCATATATGTTTATCCCGTGATTCCTTGAGTTCTTATGTTTATGTGTCTACATCCATGTTGATTGTGTGTATCGGTCGTGTTTGGTTGTTCTTAGTGGTTTTGAGACCAGAGCCGATTTATTATTGCTCAGTATGGTTTATTTCGATGCTATCTTGGGCATGGACTAGTTATCGCCCTATCATGCTATTCTTGATTGTCATGCCAAGACGGAGACGTTGGATATGCCAGGTCTACCGCAAGTAGAGTGGAGAGGTACTTTAGATTATGTTCCTAGCAGGGTTGTCTCATTTCTAAAGGGCCAGTTCATGATTGAGAAGCGGTGTGATGTGTATCTGGCATATGTGAGGGATGTTAGTGTTGATACTCCTACCGCCGAGTCAGTTCTGGTAGTGAGGGATTATCCATACGTATTTATGGCAGATCTTCCGAGCATGCCGCCCGATAGGGATATCGACTTTGGTATTGATTTGTTACTGGGCACTCAGCCCATTTCTATTCCACCCTATCATATAGTCCTAGCAGAGTTGAAAGAGTTAATGGAACAGTTGCACGAGTTGCTCGATAAGGGCTTCATTCGGATTAGTGTGTCGCCCTGGGGTGCTCCTATTTTTTTTGTAAAGAAGAAGGAAGGTTCTATGCGAATATGTATTGATTATCGCCAGTTGAACAAGGTTACAATGAAGAACAAGTATCAATTGCCACGTATTGATGACATATTTGATCAGCTTCAGGGTGCCAGAGTGATCTCTAAGATTGACTTGCGTTTAGGCTATCATCAGTTGAAGATTCAGGATTCAGATATCCTAAAGACTTCTTTCAGGACTCGGTATGATCATTACGAGTTCCTCGTGATGTCTTTTGGGCTGACCAACGCCCCAACAACATTCATGCACTTGATGAATATTGTATTTCAGCCCTATCTTGACTCGTTCGTCATTGTATTTATTGACGACATTCTGGTATACTCCTGGAGCCGAGAGGATCATGAGCAGCACCTGAGGACTGTACTTCAGATCTTGAGAGAAAAGAAAAATGCAAATTTTTGAAGCGTGAATTCTGGCTAGATTCAGTGGCATATTTGTGTCATGTAGTATTGAGTGAGGGGATCAAGGTAGTCTGAAGAAGATTGAAGCAGTATAGAGTTGTAACCAGTCACGCAGACTGCCAACCCGATATGACCACCCTGAGGGAACTTCCTGGGAATCCGAAACCATTTATTGCATCACCCTATAAGGAAATACCACAAATTCGATTACCATTCGCTACAGTCTTCAAACCTGCCCGTAGACAAATTTTAAAGTCTTTAATGGCTACATAAGACCTGAAACTTGCCAGAACCTTCTCGATAACCACTAATCTTACTCTGATCTTTAATCCACAGCTAATACGCATCGAGCAACCCGTGCTTCACCAGCATATGCCCATTCAAAGGAATAACCAAGAAATCTCTCAGCTCGGAAACTTATACGACCCATGATCCTACCATCCGATCATCATTAGCAAACTCCACCACTTAGCTCGAAGCCATAGAACACCTCATCAGAACCTCAAGGTAACATATCTTCACAGCATGTCTGATCCTACTCGACTATTTAGCTTAATACTTCAAAAGTTCATTCAATACTGATCACAGAACACCCCAAAGACTCTGCCAAATGCTTACCCATCATTGCAATAGTCAAACAACTTCCTCAAATGCATTGAAATGATAACATATGCACTCCGCCAAATGGAAACCTCATACGAGACATATGATCCAAACTCATCATGCAGGAGATGGCCCATCGGTTATACTCAAATCGACACCTTGCCATGAACCCACCTTAATCACAATAGCCTAGCCACCAACCAATCTTCCCAAGTATGTGCTTACCAACCAGACATATGAAACCGCCTCATACTATAAATGAACGACTAGAAGATGTAACGTTGCATCCGCTTCTGATGCTAGACAACACATTATGATGATAATCGAGCATCCATAGCCCGTCGTAATCTATCCGCAGCATCACCGATCGTCGGCATGTAATGGATACTGAGCGCACAATATCACATATGAGCAATCGAGAGGAGTCTAAGTTGTAAATTCCAAGCTAAAACAAGGCTACACGATAAGAAAAGAATAAAGGGAAATTTTTCCTAAATGCCTTGTAGCCTCCCGAAGATAGGTATGACGCCATCATACTGATCCGTAGGACTCTAATAGACACTTGCTCATGACTCGTAGAAGCTACAAACCTAGGACTCTTGTTATTATCGGGTCCGTATTTTGGTTCCGGAGCCCGGTACAGATCCATTATGATATTTATACCTTATCTGTGAAATTTGGTGAGAAACGGAACTGATTTGACATGATTCGGACGTCCAGTTGAGAAAATACAAATTTTAAAGTGTTCTTGAGAATTCCATATGTTTTGCTGCTTAATTCGTAGTTCTAAGTATTATTTTAGTGATTTGATCGCACGAGCAAGCCCGTGTAATGTTTTTAGACTTGGGTGCATGTTTGGTTTGGAGTCCCGATGGCTGAGGTGCCATTCGAGCGATGCGCAAGTTGAGTTGAAACCTCAACAGGGCTGCTAGTCCACCAGATCTGGTGCGCCCGCACCTGCGAACCCTTGGTCGCAGGTGCGAGCCAAAGCCCCGCAGATGCGGCCCAAGTCTGGGAGGCCAACTTCCGCAGATGCGGACTTTCTCTGCAGGAGCGGAACCGCAGAAAAATAACCCATTCCGCAAGTGCGGCCCCAGTCGACCTGCCCTTTTTCCGTAGAAGCGGAAAACACGTCCGCAAGATCCGCAGGTGCAACGAAAGCACCGCTGGTGCGAAGGTCGTTGGGCAGTGAGTTCATTAATTCGGTACTTAAGCCATTTCTCCACATTTTTCAAAAGGTAGAAGACCTAGGGACGATTTTTCAAAGACCATTTCTTCCCTAAATCATAGGTGAGTGATTCTTAACTAATTTCTTTCAATCTTTCACTACTTTTTCATAACATTCAACCAAAAAATCTAAGGTTTTCATGGTGAAATTGGGGGTTTTTTGGTAGAAACTAGGGATTTGATATATTGAGTATTTAGACCTCAAATTAAGGTCGAATTCCAAAATCAATTATAAATCCGGTCTCGGAAGTGAATGGGTAATCGGGTTTTGGTCCGAATTTCGGGTTTGGACCAAGCAGGCCCGGGTGTTGACTTTTGTTGACTTTTTCAAAAATATCCTAAATTGAATTCTTCGCAATCGTGGGTAGTTCCTAAGGCTTAAATTGAATCGTTTGGTTGGTAATTTTCTAGATTCTATTGGTACGGAGGATTTTGTGAAGGGATTTTCTTACCAAATCATTGGATTGAGTCGAGCGGAGGCGAATTTGTAGAGGAAAAGGCTAAGTTGAGTGTTGGGTTAGCTGAATCGAGGTAAGTGTTTAGCCTAACTTTGTTGAGGAAATTATTCCTCCTATTTGTCATTGTTTGCTACATGTGTGGTGATACATATATGAGGTGACGAGTGTATATGTATGTGACGAGTGTATATGTATGTGCCAGGGTTAATCATGCTCGGTGGTGGATTATGTTACATTTATGTTTGTAGAATTTTACGATCTCCTACTTCATGCCTTACTTGACTCTTAGAAGCTAAGAACATAATCTTAAATGATAGGAATCAAGACTTAGATTATTATAGCATGATCAAAATTGACAGAAATTTTGAGAATACATTGATGTGTCTAATTCGGATATCTCTATGCGAAATCATTATTACATTAGGCCCACCCATATTCATAAGATACTAGACTATATGCTTGTGTTGTGAATCATTGTGAGAATTGTGGAAGTATTTGAATAATACGGTTCTCGAGGGTTGTTGAATCATTGTTGATTTGGAAAGATGTGACTGGGATGTGTTTGCAATATCTGTTAAAACACTCTCCTTGATGTTATATGTGTTTCCTGCCTTGTTTGTCATTGATACTCATATGCTAGGTAAGGAAGAGTGTAAAGCACGAAGGGTGATGTCGTACCATTATTTATACATTATCATGTGAGGGAGAGTGTAAAGCACGAAGGGTGATGTCATGTCATATCATTGAGAGTAAGAACACGAAGGGTGATGCCGTGCCACATTATTGAGAGTAAAAGAACGAAGGGTGATGCCGTGCCATATTATTTGAGAGTAAAAGCACGAAGGATGATGCCGTGCCATTTATTTATATCGTTATGCTTGTATGTTATCGTGAGGTCATGGAACGATGGGTGTGTTCGTGCAGGCGATGATGAGGGACATGCATTATGCTTGATATCAGTCTTCCATGTATATGTTCTTGTCTTTACCTTGAACTGCTATTTCCATAATTATAGATCTGATGTGATTTGTTGTCATTGTTCTGTCATCTCCATCTCAAATGTTGTTTTGTTGCTCGTACCTTCTACTTGCTTAACTTGCAAATACCATGCATATTTCCTGCTTTTATAGTTATACTCATGTTGTATCTATTGTGTTGCACTTTAGTGTAAGCCTTCCACCATGCTAGTCATCATGCCCTTACTTGTTAAATTGTAAAGATTATGTGTTTCCTTTTTGTTTGCTATATTTGTACGTAGGCCTCCACTATGCTAGTTAATTGAAGTTGATACTCTTTGTTTTCCCATTGGTTGTTATTACTCACGTGCTTTCCGCCTAGTCTTTTAATGTCGCCCACATGTATATCCTCGTCCACTGTTGTTACTTGCGTATTTTCTACTTTGTAATTCCTGTTATCGTGTTTCTGTCATCTAGTTGGTTCTGTTATACGTACATTTGGAAGAATGAGTTGAACACACGAAGGGTGTTTCCATGCTAATTTATTGTCACATAAATTTATTTATATATGGTGAGGATGAGATAGAAGCACGAAGGGTGTTACCGTGCCATTTGCCTTGATATCTTGGATACACTTCTCATACCAGGAAAGATTGTAAATCTTCTACTGTGATTCCTGCTAGTAATTGTTGACTGTCTTGCAGAATTGTATACGATATTTTTATTCGTTATGTTTGAACTTTCTATATTGTTAGCCTAATGTACAAGTTATAACAATAAGCATCTTTTAACTAAAAACCTTGTCACTACCTCGACGAGGTTAGACAAAATACTTACCAGTACATGGGGTTGGTTGTACTGATACTACACTTCTGTACGATGTGTACATATTTTTGGAGTAGAGCTGTTGGTGACGTCAGGTGCTGATTCGGAAGATGTTCGTGCGTTTTGGATATAACTGCCACTTGTCCTTGGTAGCTTAGGTTGTTTCTAATCCGTTTATGTAACCTTCAAAAAGAACGTGTATTTATTTGTACCAGTTTTAGAATTTCAAGTCTTAGAAGCTGGTGATTCGTACTAATAGGTCTTGGGTAAATTTATAAATGTTCAGTTATCTATTCTCTATTCTCTTATAATCTCAGTTGAGTTGTATTTTCTGTTAGTTGGCTTACCTAGCGAGTTGAGTTAGGTGCCATCACGACTTGTGATTTTTTTGGGGGTCATGACAAGGTGGTATCAGATCAAGCATCAACCAATTTCTTAAAGCCATTAAAAATCCAGTCTATCAATTTAAATCAAAATTTCATATCTCGAGCTAGGGACCTCGGAATTCGATTCCGGGCATACGCCCAGGCCCCATATTTTTCTACGGACCCATCGGGACCGTCAGAACACAGGTCTGAGTCTGTTTACTCGAAACGTTTACCGAAGTCAACTAAAATTAATTTTTAAGGCCAAAAATTATTATTTCTTTAATTTTCCACACAAGAGCTTTCCAAAAATACGCCCGGACTGCGAACGCAATTTGTGGCGGGCTAGAATGAGGCTTTAAAGGATTCGAAACATAGAGTTTGATTCTAAATCACCGAGCGAAGTGCAGAAACCTAAAACGACCAGTCGGGTTGTTACATCATAATACGCTTCTGCACATGTTTTTGTGTAGATTCAGGTGTGTCCTATCAATCTCGATATTAGTGCGATGTGTTGCTGCTTTGAAGGCTTCAAGGTACACCTAGCCCACGTTTGCGGGCCTCGGAGTCCCCTTCTATACCGCTCTTTTCTTATTTCTTTACATTTTGATAGACAGTGATGTATAGGATTGTTCAGTATTATATTTAAAGCTTGTTACTTATATCTCACTAGGTTTTGGAATTTTACGGATTGTTCGGTACTGTTTTTAAAGCTTGTTACTTATGTCTCACTAGGGTTGGGATTTTCAATTTTTACATCTCTTATTTAATGTTTTCGCATATTGATTAGACTTTCTTAGCCTCTATTAGGCTTTCCTAGTCTTAGAGACTAGGTGCCGTGACGATATCTTACGGAGGAAATTTGGGGTCGTGACAAGCATACCTGAAGAGGAAAATCAAACTCGATATAAGGATAGTTAATACTCGTGCTTATAACATGTTATGAAATAAAAATAATTTAGTAATAAATAGGGATAGAAAGAAGGAAGAGTTATTCCTCTTCAATTGCGTGCATTTACCCATCTATTATAAAACCTTTATATTATGCATGGAAAGTGAAGAATCACTGTTATGAAATAGCTGGAGGAATGACCACTAAAATAATGGATGAATAATCACTACACATTAAATGATGGGGCTCAACATGAACATTCATAACTATTATTTTCAACAAAATAAAACTTGTATATAGAGTTGTCCTTATTCCATAATTTCCAAGTCTCTCTTGCCATCATTTTCGCAGTATTAGTAGATGATATCAATTTTGAGTTCGTCTTCTTTCTTGAAGTCATTAAATTGAAACACATACATTACAGCTAGTTAGAAATTAACAAGGGAAAGTTGAGGAAAACAAAATTTGTAAAATCAAGCTATAAACCTATAAAGGAGGGATGCTGTCATGTAAAGTTTACCTTGACATTTTCAGTCATCTATGAAGACTTAGAATCCAAATTCTGACTCCTTTTTCAACCAACTGAATAGAGAGAAAGGTAAAGAAGGCACAAATATTTTTTTTTTTAAAAAACCTTATTTAAAGAGAAAGTTGTTTGTCTTTCAAAATTAGTGTAAATTCTTTTCTAGAACGTAAGGAGTATAGATCCTAAATTGAAACCCCCAATTCACAACAAGCCTTATAGTTTAGTGATATCAGTAGTAGTCATTCACACCAGAGGTTTGAGCTCAATTTTCACTGTTCTCCTGTTTAATAAAAACTAGTTATAAAAAAGATGCAATTCAAAATATATTGTATCTATTTGTCAATTGTGGGGCAACCAAGTTGGAAAAGCAGTGCAAAGATAAACTCACAAAGGCCGAAAGTTGTTGGTCTTTATCCCTTAGGACGGCCACCATCCGACTACTAGTCGTTTTCAGCCAAAATTTTGAAGAGAGAGTAATGCGATACACAATTTTCAAGGGGTAGAGCTTGAGAAACCGGTTCGGCAGAGCTCAGGGGCAGCTCAATAACTTCCGAGGCCTAAAACAAAGCTTTAATAAAAAATAAAATAAAAATATATATATATATATATATATATATATATATATATATATTATAAAATCATGATTAATTTATGTAAAAATATTATATATTAAAATATTCCGGAAATTTTGATTGACTTTTATATCCTTAAATATTTGTATAATTTAAGGATCTAATTGTAAATTACCTAATGATGAAATTCTTTTTTCTGACTTAAACTATATCTACACCGACCCTACAAAGTTGATTCTACTTGGATTAAAAAGGCATGTCCGTAATTTTCTTTTAAAAAGAATTATTATTCCTAGTTACAAAAAAAAAAAAAAAAAAAAAAA